>VYZU01088794.1:0-41053 GCA_013401355.1 Ceyx cyanopectus | reverse complement strand
AAAATATAATAATATAATAATGCACTATTAATAAAACAGTATTTTTTTTATCTATGTGCACATACATAGATATAAAAATTCCTGATTATTCCTTAACTAGAAAAAGATATTTTGAAAGACTGATTGAACCTAAAACTTGGCCTGTACATATTACAAATGTTGTAACAAGTACACGCTTGTAAACAAGGAAAATTGACAAAATTAAGGGAAATGTTTCCCATTTCTTGTAAATGCACCAAGCAGATTGCACTGGTTCGCTGCTCCCTCTCGAGGCAGAAGTGCAGAAGTTCATTTCTCCTCTTCCACCAGTGAATTTTGTTAAGGGAATTCGAAGAACCCCCATCTGTCTGCACAAGTCTGGCTCTGCAGAGCCTCTAAACCTGTTTTAATTACCAAAGCACACCTCAGTTGTGGATTTGAGCCAGTCAACAAGAGACAAGAGACAGATGACTTCTGTTTCAACAATTGCCACTTTCCATGTTAATTAAACACTATTAGCCACCTATCCCAGGAGCTAAGCACTCTCTGAAAGCCTCACATCTGTAATATGAGCACAGAGTTAACTTTTGAGTGAAATTACTTAACCTAAGGTTCAAACCCCAGTTCAGGTGACCAGACTTAGAAGCAGAAATTTAAGACTTCTAACAGCTACATTTTAAGCTAGTTGAGCCCCTTGTAATATCCAAACCCTTATCCCATAACACACCTGGTTAATGTCAGCATTCCGAGGTAGGAAATACACAATATTGTTGGTGATCTTCTTGGAGAGCCTGAAAATTTCAAATGTAGAAGCCAGTAAAGGAAAAAAAAACCCAAAATGGGGAAGAAGTTGCTTTATATTCATTCATTTTGAAAGTATATCCCAAATTCAGTTAATACTCAAATTACAGTTAGTCTGTGTTAAATACTCTCCTGAAATGCAGGCATTAGTACTGTCTAAAAGCAGAAGCTTTATTGCCCTGGAAAGTAGAAAAAGAAACCCAACATAAATCTTCACTTTTAAAGAAAATTTAACTGAACTACAGAGAAGTATTTGAGAAATATCAATGTAATTTCAAGCCAGTCCATTGGTCTGATACTTGTTTTCTAATCCATTTTGTGGAATCTCACATGTGCACATGTGAGATTTTTTAGCCAAAAAGAAAACACCTCAGATTCTTTTTGGGGGAAAAAAAACCAAAAACATCACATTTCATACTTGATGAAATTCTTATGCTAATGCCTTCCCAGAATAATGAGAGCTCAATGCCATATGTCAATAATTTAGTGTGGAATTTTATGCATTAATTAAAAGGCTTTTTACTTTGCTTGCAGTCTTCTGTGCCTTCCCAATTCATGAGCAGGTGCTATGACTGAGAATAATAAAGATATCTTAAATAAGATACAGCTTTTATAAATCAATTAAAAAGTAGAATGAAAGTCATAGGTCATGTAACTAATTATTACCTATACCCACACACACACACCACATGGTTATTTGATTACTTGATACAAAAAGCTAAGTGAAATTTCGAAAATATTCACAGAATAGATCACAGCCTGTCTAATTTTTATAACCTAACACAAAGGGGTTAAAACTACTGAATTAATGCTTTAAATTAAAAAGCTACTACAGTTCTCTAAAGGATTTGTTGCTCTTAAATCCAGTAAAAAGTGCCCTTTAATACTTTAAAATGTTGATGATAGAAATGGTAGTAAAATACTGATAATAAAAATGTTTATTGATAATAAAAATATGTAATTTAGGTGAATCTGGGGCTGGGGGAGGAGGATTAAACAGATGTAGCACACCCCCCAGACCTCAGCTGCAGGTCACAGCACCCCCAGTCAGCCAACTGGCCCCACCTCAAGAGAGGGAGAAGAAGAAGAGAGCAAACCCCTCCTAAAAGCCCCCAAAACCAACAGCACTAGTGGCAAAGGATATCCATTGGGGCAGATCATGGTCTGGATGTCGAAGATTTCGGCCGTGGCGTAGTCAGGGCCCCCCCAGGGCGGGCTGAGGAAGACGACGTCGGCCTGCAGCTCGGCAGCCAGCACCATGAAGTCCCCGCAGATGAACTGGATCTGATGGGCCACGCCGTACACCTGGGCGTTGTGGCGCGCGAGGCGCAGCTTCTCGGGGTCGATGTCGATGGCGATCACTGCCGAGGGAGGAGAGCACACCATGGGGTCCCCTCAGCTGGGGGTGCCAGCAGGATGCTCCAGAAGGAAGGAGCCACTGGGTACAGGCCTTGGCTATAACAAACTGTTGACCACTATGGGTTTGTGGGTCACTATAGACACAGAGCTCCAGTTTTTCAGAGCACGGCAGGAACAGAGGTCCCACCGAGAGCAGAACCACTGTGTTTGCAAACCAGCAAGGGAAGCCACATAGCCAAGACTGGAAGGCTCAGCCGCTGTTGCAAAGCTGGGAAGCTTTAGCTTTTGGCAGTTGTGCATCTACAACCATGCCATGCTCCACCTCAGGTCAAGTAGTGGACACAAGACTGTCTGCCAAAGCCAGGAAGCCTCTTCAATCTTGGCAGAAGCCTGACAGTTTAAATAGCATCCATTAGAAACTTAATCTTCTCCTTTGTTAAACATCTATCTGTGGCTGATCACACCGTATTGAAAATGGAGTTTAAAAAACCACCCAACAGAGCCCAAGAGAGATGATACAAAGGCAGCACATACAGAAATATTTATAGGAAAATAAAAATGTATATGAAATACAAAAAGCTAAGTGAAGTTTGGAAAATATTTACAGAATAGATCCCAGCCTCCCAAATTTAATGTGGTAGAAACTACCACTTGCCTTGCTTAGAAATTACTCAGAAGTGTCAGGTGAGCTGAGTGTTTGATGAGCAGAGGCATATCAAGTAGTCAATGTTTTTACAGAAAGCACTCTGTGTTCCACTGCAATTTCATTAGCTGGCAACAGGAACTTAAACAAATATTCAGTTTTCACCACTGGTATTTGGTTCTGCTGCACCTGCAGGGGATCTCATTCAAGTGTTTCAAGCACTATTTGCACATAACTTGCTTTTGAGTACCAGACCTGGCTGGGAAAAGCAGCAGCTTTGTGGTGTCTCTGCAGGTCGGCACCATAAAAAGAACCCAGCCCTTACCTTACCCTTCAGAGAATTTAACAGAGCAGTTACTATGACACAGAACAACAACTTTGGCTAGTGCAACAAAAATCCAACTCTGACTTAAAGTAGAAATTCAGTTTTATAGATCCTTTTTAAAATGAGAAAGGTCATGTAGTGAGTTTGATGAAGCAAGAAAGCTTCTGTTGTGTCAGAAGCATCAGGGAAAAAAATAAAGTAAATTATTAAAAACAATAAAGTGCATACCAAATTTTTTAAGGGAAGAGATTGAATAAACAAAAAAACATGGCCCACACAACACCTGCTTACCTTTTTTTGAGGTCAAGGCAAACTGAATGGCATTTCCCCCAACACCACAGAATGCATCCACGATGACATCGCAGGGGAAGGACTGACTGACACGGACAGCAATGTGCTCAGCTATTTTCTCAGGAGTAACAGAAAACCAGCCCTCTGCAAAAGAAAGGCAAGAAGTTTGTTTACACCTCTTGTTTCAAGGTCACCTCAATTAAAAACAACCAAGCCAACCTCCCCGACAGCTGAAGGTTTAACGTTCATCCCAACAAATTTGGTTTGACCAGGAAAGAGAGGCTTTAACGATAAAACTCTGGTCAGTCCAGTGGTTTGCTAAGCAAACAAAGTCTTGCTGAAGCAAACAGATATGCCTGAATCTTGATAAATGCTTTGTTGAACTTGATGCTGAGGATTCTGTCTTAAGGGCAAATCCACCTAGAGAGCTACAAAAACCTTCATACATAACAATAACAGTCTGTTAACAAAATCAGAAATATACACTCACCAAGCTGATGTTACTTTCTTTACAGCAATGTCTGGTCTGCCCAATAATCTAAGCATTCACTTGGGAGAGCATTAGAAGTGAAAGACTTGCAAAACCAACAAACCCAAGATACAAAAAAGCAGTAGCTTAACTCTTCATTTACCCACAAATTTGTGATTTTTCCATGTAAACATGGAAAAAGTAACTGAAAGTGACTGCTGAAGGTCAGAGGACAAAAACAGATCCATCAGCATATGTGGCAATTTGAAAAGAATTTCACAAAATTATTTTATAAAATATAGAAATAGAAAAATGTCAACCAGTTTCGGAAAAAGTCCTGGCCATGCATCATTTGGTTACAATATCATCTCAGGCAAACATGAGGATTAATGCAGAGGGGTCCCATGATAGAAGCTCTACTGAAGATTTCTGTTCACCTGCTGCTGGGAGATGGAATTTATCCAGAGGTGCAAACTTTAATTACACTCAGTAATGCTGCCAAGGAAATAGCAATAAACTGTGAGAAGGTCCATAGGTTTGGATAGATCTTATCTCCTAGCACCAATTCTGCACCCTTTGTACTGAACACACCTCTGTCCAGTTTGATCCCCTCATCAAACCGAGAGAAGAGCCGGTAGCGTTGTGCCCAGTACTTGGCCAGCTCTGGATCAGCAGCAATCTCTGCAGGTATAGCTCCCAGTGCAATTTTATTTCTCCTCCTTTTTCTCTCCTTCTTCTTTGTGGTTATTTTCTCATCTACAGCTGGAAGACACTGCAAAAGTTAACAATCACTGCCCTTGCAGGTTAGGAATGTCATTAGTACGTAGGTGATAAGACACTCATGTTTAACAACATGGCTAAATGTCCTTTACTACTGTTTGCCAGATTCTGCAGATTAGTGGTTTAAATTAAATAAGGGGTGAAGCATTATGATTGTTACTGTGATAACACTATTACCTTGAAATAGAGTATGTTCTTTTTTTTAAGAGCCTTAACAGGCAAGTCACCATCTTCAACTGATGACAATACATATTGAGCAAACAAGTGAAAGACCATTTTAATCCCTTCCTGTAAAGAACCAACCTAAAAAAGAGTTTTACAGTAGAAATCTAACAAAACAGAATTACTGTAGGATTAAAATTCTAAAGGATTTTAGGAGGATTAAAAGTAGTAGGATTAGATTACTGTAGGATTAAACTATATGTAGAAACCTAATAATCCTGTTTTTTCTGTTTACAATGTTAAATAGGAAAGTATGTAATACAGATTTTTTTTTAACCCCCCCCAAATAAAAATTAACAACACATGCTCCCCCAAGCTCAGCAATGTGCATCTGAGAACCCAAATCCTGACAGTCTGGGCAACTACCTGAAGTCAATCACCCTCATTCTTACAGAGGTAACAGCATGTGAACTGGAGACCTGTTAGATCACATCTAGGACCAACAATGACTGTTTATCTACAAAGAAGTTCCACCAATATTAAAAGACAAAACCTGTCATTCTGGTGCCCCAGGAATAAGCAACTTCCACCAGCACAGCTTCAATCAGCCTCATTACCCCTTGGACCTAACAAGTCTTTTTGAATACAGGGAATAAATGAACACCACACAGTGCTGAACTTGGGGAAGGCAGCATGAAGCCCACTGCCAATTCATGTCTAGTTTATAGGAAACTGCTGTACCTTGGCTGACATCCTCTGTCTCTGGCTGGAGATAATCAGGGATATCCAGGGAGACCAGCTGCCTCCTCACCCCCTGCCCATCCCCAGAGCCACTCGCTGCCACCTCCTGCTCTTCCTCCTCCAGGTTGCTCCCTCCAGGCTCTGCAAAGGCCACACTGGAAGTGGGTGGTGTTTGGTTTTCAGCATTGGGTGTGGCAGCGTGGGTGGCATCAACCTTCTGATCCTCTGAGTCGCTGCTGGACGACACCGCTCTACCCTGAGGGGAGGCTGCCTGGGATGTGGCCTCCTCCCCGGGTTTATTAACCAGCTTTAGGAACTGCTCCACCTGCAATCATCAAATCACAGACAATTAGATGGTGCTACTAACCAGGTTCTGAGAGCACAGCTTGAAATCCTCACAGTTCAGGAGTACCCGTGACACGTGGGTGCTCTCCACTGTGCCACCCACTCCAGGCAATTCATTCTTCTCTTCATTTCCATAATTCAGCAACAAGGGAGCAGATAAATCCATGAGCTCAGCAATGCTAACAGCTAAACCTACCTTCTTCAAAGTTTTGGTTTTTTTGAGAGATGATTGAGATTCCTCTGGAAAGAAGATGTGGGTGTTTTTGCTCTTCCTTGGCTTACGCATATCCAAGAATTTGGACTTGAGTTTTGCTTTTTTCTCCAAGTACTGCACACTCCGGTGGGTGAAATCTGGCATTCCTCCATACCTGGAAAAACAAAATCAGAGGAATAAAAATTACTTAGTAAGTTCATTTCCAAACTCGTAACTTTAAGGTGAATGTTGATGTCTACAGAAAATGATTTGGACTAAACTATTCTTCATGAGATGTCTGTCATACAAGTCACTGGGTCTAGCTGCAAAACAATGTACCTTCATAGAAACTTTTTCATATAAAAATATTTACATGTTTACCCAGGTTAGTTTCAGATTTTTAGGTATACAATTTAGTGTGGAAACAATTTCCCAGATAAGCCTGAAGAATAGGAAATGAGAAGATATATCAATTAGGAGAAGAAAACATCTTTTGGGTGGCTGCCAAGAACTATCATCAACAGCTACTTTTGTCTACTAGGAAATGCACTTGAAAAAAGTAAGAAACATGAGCATTTTACTTACATAATTTTTATAAAATAGAACAGAGATTGTCAACTATACACCCCTCTTTGAAACATATACATATATGTATGTAAGTACTAAACAACTTAGGGTTTGCAAAAGCATTAGACCTAAGCTACAGTCCACCTGTGCCCTCTGATGTCACTTCTACAGCACTGGCCACCCTATCTTTAGGTCATACCACCAACTGGTTAACACCCTGGCAACACTTTATGAGTACAGCAACATTTTATTAGTATAAAGCAACCTCATTTCAATAGGAAACAGCTATAAAGTGTGATCTAAGCTCAGAACCTTTAAGCTCTAATTTAAGTAGCTGACCAGCCATTGATCATTTACACCACTGCAAGTATTTTAGGACTTACACTTCTGTTTCCAAGCACTTTTGTTGTTTAATTACTCTTTGTAACTTTGCATCTCTCTCAGCAGTACTTACTTTTGCCCCGTGCCACACTTGAAGCCTAGAACAGAGCAGGTTTCTTCAGGATCTTCCATTGGGTTCTCATCCACATCCAGTTCATGGCTAGGAAAAAAAACAGATTACAAAAGTTACTTAATGTAAAAAAACCAACTTATTTTACAGATAAAGCAATAAGAAATTCATGCCCTGAAAACATTTAAATGTGGGCTTCAGTAAATTCTTCCACATACTCCAAGAAGCAAGGCAGGGTGGCCTCTTAAATATTCAATATCAAGCCTTACGTGGAACAATTAACATAGACTTTGTTTAGCCTATTTCCAAATTACCTTCATCATCTGTTATGTTATCTCTATGATCTATATAGATATATTCTATATATCTATATACAAACTCAAAGGTACATGATCAGCAGGTAATACTTCCATCCATCCCTTTACCTCTGGGCTTGTAAAATTATTAGACAGGAAAAGCCACCTCATCATCTTTGAGGCTACATTTTTGGAGAGGAGAAAGATGCGACCAGGCAGAGATGAGCTATTTTAGGACTGCCAGAGCACTGAGCACTTAGCTGGCAGTATTCAGTTAGACAATGCAAAATATTTACTATAGCTCTTGTGCTGTCTACAGTGATTAGACCTTAGATAAGCAAGCTGTGCTAATTAAACTATTGTGCATACTTCAGTGCCATAAGAACAGCACCATCACCCTGCACAATCAACAAGGCCATACTCTGTTTTCATCAAGTAGAGAAAAAATATCCACTGCTTGTTGCTAGCACAATGGACTATGTGGTTTTGTACTGAAGTTCAAACTCACAGTCTCAATCAAAACCAGGCTTCTGGACTTAAGAAAAAAACCAAACATCTAAATTTCATGACTTGCCTTCTCTTGACTTTGGTATGTCTGTACTCAGGAGGCTCTTCATCCTCATCCTCCTCTCGGTCATGAAGCAGCAATTGTTCTTTGTCATTTGAATTTGAGCTACATGACCCTTGTGAACCTAAAACAGACAGATGAGATCATAGTTTCATTCTGCATAAATTAATTCCTTATCTTTCTGTCTCCAGAACTGCAGCCAGGTTGTTGTGCACACATGAATCTGACAAATAAGGCAAACATATATCATATCTGTCTTTGTTTAAGGGACAACACACCAACACAAGCTTCCAGTATTAATTACATTGCAGAATTAATAACCTTAAGCAAGACCAAATTCAAATTACCTCAGCTCTTCAAGAAAAATAAAATGCCTATAAGGTACAGATTCAAAACAGCTTCTTCCTGGTGTGTAAGTTTTGTTTCCCCTTCATTAGCTATGCAAAGTCACACACATTTAGTAAGAGAGGATTCCAACACTCCTCGGAGATTTTTCTTTTCATCTCTCCCATTCCCAGAGTAACACAGTATAACAAGAGTTTATTTTCAAGGATGGCATTTTTAGACAGAAGGCAAACAAAACAAACAAACCAACCACCCCAGAGGTGTTGGGTTTGTTCATTGAAAAGCTATTCTTGAAATTGATCAGATTCATGAGAGGATTAACCTAAGTTTTCATTCATTTTGGACTACGAGTAAGAAATGACATCAGCTGAGACAGCTGCAATACCAAGACAAATAAATAAATATGGATTAACAGTGCTCTCTCACCACTCTCTGTAGCATATCTGGAGATTTATGAAGTATGTGTTCTGTTAAAATAACTTCTGCCTGAAGAACACATTCAATACACAGGTTAAAGATGAGAAGAATCATCCACAAAACAGAGGGAAGAAAAAGAAGTCAAGTCTGCAATCATTCCATTGCTTTTTAGAAGTGGCATAATACAAACATGCCCTTGTTTCTTGTGTCTAATCACCTAGAGAAATTCTGGCAGAATCAATTTTAGCTGATTTTGTATTACCTGGCTGGTTAACACTTCTATTTTCACAAGATGCCTGTTTTTTCCTAGTTCCTCCATCACAGGGCTCCTCCTCCTGGCTTTCACTGTCAGGTGAACTATGTTCTTGAGGACCTTGGTGGGCTACTGCTGGAGCTGCACTGCTCTGCTCCTCTTCCTCCAGATTCAAACTACCAATCCCAGAGATTATTTCACTGTGGGGCTCAGCACCTGGAAGGAGAGTTTCCTCACTTCTGGCATTAGAGGGGGACAGCTCCAAGCTCAGCACTCCCTCTGTTTCTCCCAAAAACTCCATCTCCTGGGTGACCCCATCAGCTTCCACCTTGTCACCATGGGAACTCTCAGTAGTCCATCCCTGACTTGTCCAGTACTGAAACTGTTCCCAGTAATACCAGTACAGCTCATTGTAATGCTGCTCCCACTCTTCTTTGGTGTTTGGACAATTCCAAGGCTCAGAGACTGTGGTGGTCTCAGCTGAGGAGATCTCTTGATGCTTCTCCAACCAACTTTGCCAAAGAAGACCCTCTCCATACTCACTCCAGTATTTCTCCCATTTTTCTTTAAGTTCATTGGGTAAAGCCTCATTTGCAAGACTTTCTGAACTTTCACAGTTCCCTTCACTTATAACCTGAGGTTTACAGCTCTTCCCACACTGCTCTGTAGCTGGTGCCAGCTCATCAGGAACAGTCTGGATATGACCATCACAAGCTTGTTCCTGGCATTCCTGCCCCGTTTTATCCTCATGTTTTTGCTGCAAGTCTTTTTTCTTCTTCTTTTTCTTTTTCATAATCTTCATGTTACTTTTCTTTCTATAATTTTCTGTTGCCTAAAATAGAACAGAAAAACATACTCAGAAGTCCATAAATGCAGTCTTTTCTTGTCCTCTCTCCAAACACATTCTGTTTTCACTGTAAACCCCACCCTCTCATTCAGCCCTGCTGTTAGATTTCTTTCCACAAAGTGCTGAAGGGTTTATGGGTCTGACAGGGCACCAGTGCATAACCCTGGCTGACATTTCTGAGGAAGTTGTGAGAAAGACCTGGGAGAAAGTCTATAGAAAGACACAAACAAAAGTCAAAATTACAGACAGAAGTGAAGCTGCTGAGAGGGAAGTCATTATTAGGTCACAGATTCAGAAGCAAAGACATATGTGACACTATACAATCCTAACGGGACGTTGGTCAGGAACTGAGGGATCACTGGGTTAAGCCTAGCAGTAAAACAGTATCTCTCATGTCATGTTAATACAGACAGTACAAAGCAAAACCCTTCACAGTAATCTAGTAAAAACACATTATTTTCTCATTCCATTTTTCTTTTTGCTATGTAGTAATATTGCAAAAAAAATGGATGGCTGTAAGGTCTATTTACATGCCATCAATTAAAAGAATGTAAAAGTTTATCTTATTTATTTACAAATTAACTAGGTCATAACCATGGAGTGCTCTGCACATTAGTATTTTCCCACTGCCAGGGAAGTCTGTATTCCATGAAGCTGACAATGTGAATGTCCCCCTGTCCTTGTTCCTTGTGTCCAAATGTTCCCTGTGGGAAGCAGGGCAACCAAGCCTCACTCCTGCCCTTTGTAGCAGCCTGGCTTCATCAGCTGCAAGAGCTGAGAAACCAGCTTTTTATATCAGTATCTAAGGCTAACTGGTTAGAGCAGACAGTGTGAACCCAAGTGCTCAGATTGGAGTGTACCAGTTGTCCTGAAGCACAGCATCAATGTTACCAGGACTGGTACTCTGTCCAGTAGCAAAGTGAATATAGACATGGAAGTGTGAAGCTGCCCTTGTTTGGTCCACCTGGTAGGTGGCTTTTACAAACCACACAGACCATGCTGCCAGAGGTTGTTACAGGTGAGGCAGGCAGCTTAAAGCCAGCTCAGGTCCATTGCCATCAACTGCAGTCTCAAAAAGAACTGAGGAGCAGACACGTCCCTACATCTGGGGGCACAAGGTAAACAAATAAAGCAAATGAAGATTTACCACAAAGCCCCTGTGGGTTGGCTGTCCACCAAACTGAAGAGGCAAACCCATACTCTTCATAAGCTCAGCCTCTGAGTCCAGTTCAACTTCTTCCAGGTCAAGAGCATGATTAGTAGGCACCCTTAGTGTCCCATTAGGACAATGGTTCTCCTCCTCAGATGCTTGTTCCTCCCCTGTTAACAAAAAAAGTGAATATAATCTGGTTCTGATACCTCACTGCAACAGCACAGCCTACAAAAAATACCAGAACTCTCTCTCTAGCTTCCTTACCCATTTATATTTATTTTCTGCACAACTACAGTAGGAACCAAAATTTAACTTCTACAGCTAAATGACTGCACTGGGTCTGGCTGGGAAGGAGTTAACTCCTGCTATGAGCTCACACAGTGCTGTGTGTTGGATCAGGGGCTAAACCAGTGCAGATAACACACCAATGTTTAGGCTACTGCTGAGCAGTGCTGGTACAGCCTCATGATTTCTGCTTTCCCCAGTGAGTAGGCTGGGGTGGGCAAGAGATCAGGAGGAGACACAACTGGGACTGGTGAACCAAACCTGGGTGAAGGGATAGTCAACACCATACAATGGGATGCTCAGCAATAAAAAACAGGGTGGAAGGTGTGGATGTTTGGGTCAAGCCACCACAATCGCCTCAATACAGAGTAAAGTGCAATAACACCCAGCAAAAACCAGAAAAAAATAGTATTAAGAAGAGAAAATTCTACACAAGTTTTTTGGCATGTATCAGAGAAAGCTTAAAATACAAGAAACTGTTGGTTTTGTCAGAAATCTTTCAAAAACACGCACCACACCTGGTTTGACACAAATTTCCACATCACAATTATAGTATCTTTAAACTTAGGCAAGTTCTAAGTTATTATTCACATCCACTCTCATAACAAATTATTGGAAAACAAGCCAGGAATATAAACAAAACTATGGGTTAGCAGCTACACAGTCCTACTGCTCCTTAAATAACCAGACACGACTCACTTGAAGTGTAACTGCACATCATGTTGCACGAGTACATTTTGTTACCTCACCTGCACTGTCATTGTCAGCTTTGATATAAAATCCTTTTAATCCCAGTTTGTATAATTTTCGATCTCTGTACAAATGAAGAGAGACATTGAGGTCATCATTAACATGATTCTTTTTTTTTACAGCAAAGACAGTCACTCGGTGGAACAACCTCCCCAGGAATGTGGTAGAGTCCCCACTGCTGGAAGTCACAAGATGAGACTGGACAGGGTGCTAGATAACCTCATCTAGGTAGGCTCCCTTTCCCATGAAATCATGGCTCAGATGCTCTTTTGAGGTCCCTTCCCATCCTAGGAAGGCTGCTCTGTGATTCTAAACACGGGAAGGGGGAACGAGGGCGACGGAGGAACGGGAGAGCGAAGGGGACGGGGAACGGGGCCACGGCAGGAGGGGAGCGCTGCATCCCGAGCCCCGCACAGCCGCTGCCCCAGCCGGGGACCACGCAAGGGATGGGTGTTTGAGGGAGCTCCCCCCCGCCACCCTTCCGCCCTCCGATGGCCAGTATCGCCTGGTACATAGAAAGTATAGGGCCCCCTTCGTGCACACCCCCACGCTTTCGGCCCTTCCCCGACCACAAGGGGCCCGGTACCGGCGAAGCCGCGACTCACTCGACGAAGGCTCGGGAGCAGAGGCAGAGGATGCCTCGGGTCGCCCCCGCCCGCAGCAGCAGCTCCGCCACCAGCCGCCCTCGCGGGTCCTGCACCATCAAACCCACGGGTCCTGCACCATCATCCCGCGAGTCCTGCGGGTCCCGCACCATCATCCCCGCGGACAGCGGCACGGCCGCGATCCCGACCCGCCGCTGCCTTCCGCCGGAACTGCCGCCCGCGCCGGGACCGCCCCCTGCGCCTAAAGGGGCGGCCCGAGCAGAGCCCAGCCGAGCTCTGCGACTGAATAGGAGATTTAGTTTGCCTTTTATACAGAGAAAGGCTCCGGTTTTTCTTTCTGCTGTTGTTTTGTTTTCTTTTGATTTCGGTTTTTTTTTTTAATGTGTGAATGGTTTGGCGGGGAGCGTGGGGAGGTTATGTTGGGGTTTGGTTTTGGTGGTGGTGTGTCTGTTTCTGTATAGATGAGGGCAAATAGACAAATGACATTTCACTAGAGTGAAGAAATTGTCACCGATCAAAGAACTGATTTGTTGCAGCACTAGGGAGTCCCATCAGTTATTGCTGGTACCTTGAATTCCTACATAATCTAGCTCACACTTGGAGACAAAAGCCAGAAAGACTAGAAAAATAGCAGACAATTTTAATAATGCTGGTACCATGGATTTGATTGTCCCAGGTTCCATATATCTTCACATCTCAAGCTACTACTGCCACTGCCCACTGTCTTCAAAGCACCTTTGATTCCCACAGGAGCCATAGTTAATTGGAACACATCCTAAGACTCTGAACACACCCAGGACATGTTAAAAAATCAGATTGAAGACGTGTAGCTTTAATTCTCCTTTTCCATATATTTATCTTTGAATTGGGTTAGTTTTTACAGGTGCAGCCTTCTGTCACTATCCCTATAAATAAGTTTTCTAGTGCCTTATAACAGCTTTATTCTCAAATGTAGCCCTGAAAATAAGAACTTTATGTTTCTCTGTTGCTTATTAGTTTTTACTTGCAAGTTCACAAACTTTTTGATATTGTATAAGAGCCCTAATTTTATACTCATTATACTAAATAGTATGTACATACTGATTGAAAAGATTCCTTCTAATCTAAAGAGTGGGTAGCAACTTGGTGTAAAGAATGCAAGACTTTTTATGCTTTGAGGTCAAAAAGTGATGTCAAAGGCAAATCAAAGGACATGGCCATAGGCAAGAGCTTATAGAAGCAATTAATTTTTCACCTCAACAGCCACCACTGACCACAAAACAAGATCCTACTGGTTTAAGTAACTGCAGGGTAACAAAGGGTAATCCAACGGATTTGGCCTCCCAAGAGACAAGATGGGAAATTAGGAAATTGTACTCTAATGAATTTTGGCAGAAACTGCTTCTAACAACCCTCAAAATCTCCATTTACACTGGGAGTGACCATCTTAAATGTAAGACAAGCTGCCTGATCTGAACCAAGTACCAGGCTTTTAGCTCTAAGCAATTAATGTCCTTTTTGAGATCATTAGGAATTATTTTGTCCTCTCATAGGAGGACACGTATGAGTTGGTGCAAGTGAGTAAAGCCTTTTTTTTCAACATCACTGTTGTTATTCTAAAAACTTGCTATTAAATAGGGTTTTTAAATTAAACTCTTTTTAGGAAAAGAACAAAACCCAAAAGCACAGTCTGTACCTAGACATGTATAGAATATATGAAGAAAATGAAAACTATTCATGCAGAAAGATTCTATATAATGTCCAGTGTTATGCAACATTATTTACAGGCAGTGCTCTGCCCAGGATGATTAATAAGATTATTTCCACATCTGGGTGGTGTTAATGGAAGAGTAAATTATTTGTTATAACTTTGATTGAACTGTTTACTATGTATTAATTTAATATCAGCTCTACAACTTACAGTGTCTAGGTAAATGACACTGCTGTTGGGTTCAATATAGGTCTTGACCCACAGATGTGAAATCAGTAATGGTTTGTTCTCTCACTTTTACTTTAATGATCCTGGTAAGTTCTGACACAAAAGGAGCTCCTGACTTTAAAGAGCTTTTCATACTGCCCACACTTGTGATGGTGAGGAGATACTTTTTCACTGAGGTATCAAAGCACAGAGGCACACCAGTGGGGAAAGAAAACTAAGAAAAAAATCTACTTAAATATTTATTTTATTGTTTTTTCTCACCAACTACTTTAAGCTGCACTTTTAGCAGAACTGTCTTGTTGGGTGAATGATTCAAAGACACTGTTCTGATAACCCTACAAGTTATAGGAGGTGACTGTTTTGTTAGAGATCTTTGAACTATAATAATATAAAGCAGAAATTCTGAAACTCCTGCTGAGTAGGCTATCTAGCAATCTACCTATATAGCTCATTATGTGATGGAAAACATTAATGTAATGACAGCTACACTTAACTGTAGACACTTCTCAGCAAATATCCTCTATCTTTAAGAGTACATTAAAAAATGTATTTTAAGAATAAGAAAAGTAATAAGACTAAAAGAAAATGAAAACTACATGAGAAAAAATATTTTTAGTGTATTTGTTCTGATTTAGGGACTTCAAAAGGACTTTTTTTTCAGTTACTCTTTGATTCACTAGCTCAACTATGGGTTCTCAAATATAAATGATAAAAATGTCATTGGCTTCCTACCTGAGGATGACAGGAATAAGGACATCCTACCGGATGCAATGGTATTTTGTTTGCAATTTCAGTTGTTAGGTTTGGTGCTATGTGGACAAGCAGAGCCCTTGATGGCTGGTAACGAGTGATCTCAGGTATGGGACTGACTCACGGAGCAGACAGGCAGTCAGTCACAAGATGTAGGGTAGCAGCTGAAAGGGGATATTAATTGAAGATGAAATCTCTAATACTGTGACCAAATCATCAGGGTGTACACTCTTTAGGACTCACCTTTCACCTAACAATTAGAGGTAATAACAGAGCACTTAAGAACATATAGATATTTTTATAATCTTCCACCAGAATTATTTCGCTCCTTAGGGATTAATAAACTTTTCCTTGTCCATTGAAGGTCAATAACCTAGGAGTAAATTTGTATGCTGGTGTTCCTGGTCTTCAGAGCTTGAAGAGTTTGAATGTATAGGTCATGATCCCTCCTGCTCCCTTAATGCACACCACATGAGTATGTAGGACAGACAACATCTGGCATCAGCCACTAGCTCCTGATGCCAAAACCCCAGAATCCATGTTCTTTGCAGATTCTGGAAGAGAAAGGAAGAATGTCAAGCAGTAAATATCAAGGAAGGCAACACATTTCAAAGGACTGCAGCTGGGAGAAGTCACTATCTTTTTTACTCGGGTTTTCATATGGTTGTTATGGTGAGCATCAGGAGTTCTTCACAGTTACAGAGCAATGTGTTTCATAATCCCTGAAGCAAATAAGAAATGTGGAAAACTTTATCATTAGTGGAAGTCCTTCTGGAGGGCTCAGTTTTGGCAGGGTGGTCAGAAGCATTGTGGATACAGTTACAGGTTGGACGTGGGCAATGTGAGAATGGCAGCATATATACAACCTCAGGACACTGAAGCCACAGAGCTTGAACTCTGGTGACACAGGCTGTGATGACAGAGGACAATTCCATCCATTCTAATTGTCATTAGCAAGCCTCAGTGCAACCTGGTCTGGAACACTTCCAGGGATGGGACATCCACAACTCTGGGCAACCCATTCCAGTGTGTCGCCACCCTCACGGTGAAGAATTGCTTCCTTACATCTAATCTAAATCTACCCTCTTTCAGTTTAAAGCTATTACACCTCATCCTGTCACTACACCCACCCATGAAAAGCCCCTCCCCATCTGACATACAAAAATGGTAGACTACCTCAATTCAGAGTTCTTTGTTAGTAATTTGTGAAGAAAAAGGCAAACTCCTGGGATTTATCACTGCAAAAGATTAACCACTTAATTCTTCTTTCTATTTAATCCAGAATAAAATTTCTGGGAATATTATCAAGTACAATTTTAATCACAACATGCAACAAAATATAATATTGAATAAGATTCCATAGGGTTTGGAAAGGCAAAGCTGGCAATCAGTGATGAGAATACCTCTGGCTAGTACTTGATAACTTTCTGTCTATCTTTTTGTAAGCAGGGATAAAAGAAGCAGAACTAGATCAAGTGCTTTGTCCAAATCAAGGCTGGTGTCTGTAAATGGAAACACCATCCTTAGCTCCTCCTGACTGATGTCTTGAATAGACTGTTCTGTGGCTCAGACTCAGATGTTTTTAGACCAATACAGACAAACATCTATGAAGATACTGACATAGAAGGCAAGGTCTTAAGCAAGAGGATGGACCTGATCACCTTTTGAGGTCACCTAATCCCTTCCAGTCCTGCTCTGGTTGTAGAAGGTTGCCCCTCTACTTCCTTGAATAGAAGAATTGGGCAACTTTTTTTGTCTGAGGAGTGATACCAAAGATCATTGTCTCTGCCCTACTATGGAGAAGTCCATCAGGTGTAGTTGAATTTAGTCTGGTCTATCAGTGATGGTAAAACCTGGTCTTAAATAATGAAAACATAAAATAGTCCAAATGTTTTATCATTATCTGTGTGAAAGGGTGGCTTGCTGAACAGATGGTTCAAATGAGACTGGACCAAATGTGTTATGCAGGCATTCATCTGTTGTACTTCAGGCCATAATAAAAACTGACTGAGAAACTTTACAGCTTCTGACTTCTCACCAATCTACAACTGAGGCTTGTCACATTTCTGGCTGGGTTTTCTGGTTTTATTTAAGAATGAAGCACTCCTGCAATCAATCTGCAATGAAGTTACACTTTTTTTTTTTCTCTCATTTGTCTTCAAATACTTTCAGCTATAAAAAGAAGTGTGTTCTCTAATATTCAGATTCTCAGAAAGCTCAGAACAGGCTTTTTAACCTTCTCTATCTGCTGTGGTTCAGTCAAGATTATTATTTATAAAGACTTCTGTTAATGATACAGAAGAAAACTGATAAAAATTCCATTTTAGGCAGAGTAAAAAAACCCAAATCATACCAGCTTCACTTCTTGGTCAGCTGCTTCCTCTTACATTCCTGCAGTGTAAAGCATCCTGGACAGATCCATTCAGCAAAACCCATGCTCTTGTAAGGTTTTATGACCCTTGTTTCATGTGTACATTCTGCGTGGGCAAGCTAAAGGGTGTATAAAGGAGGCATGTCACCCACACTTGATATTGCATCTCATCTACTTCATTTTCTTCTGTGCAAATTCTATCCACTTAGGAATTGCTACATAGACACCCACTCGAGAGCTTGTGATAGAAAGAATGCTATTATTACAGTATTTAACTGAAGTAATAACCAGAGCAAGGCTGCCTAACCTCTTGATAATCAGGACCTGAATTATATTACAATGTTTATTTTGGGATTTGGTGCTGAATACGGTTCATAATGCTTCAAGTGGTGTAAAATCATTCAGAGCCATTGATGAGACTGCTCTGAAAGTGGAGATCTCAGTTCTGACTGGAGTCCAGCCATGGTATGAGCTGTACATCCCTGTGTAAAGGAAAGTGGCTAATGAGATAAGGTCATATTTCTCTGTGTTTGCATGCACATGAGTTTCAAATAGCAATAGAAACGCTATTACTTATCTCTTAAACAGATTCAGAGCCTCCTTTTTTTCTTGCTAGAAATCATATCTGAATATAAATCATGCTGAAGATATAGATTGGCCATCAACATTCATTCTGTGCTTTAAATGAGTTACTTTTCTCCCTTCTTACTCCCCAAGTTCTTTAAGAACAACAGTTAAATGCCATTTTGAAATGTCATTTTGCTAGGTTAAAGAAAAGCCACATGCCTCTGTCTTAATTCTCCTAAAACAAGCTTCTGCATCTCTGCCATCCATTGGACTCTGTCATTCCTGTTTCAATCTGAATTAATCTGTATAAACAGAAGGAAATAGAATCAAATACAACATTTCAAAGAAGGTTTCAGTAATGCCTTCTATGCCAGTTGTAACACTTCACTAATCCTACCAGGAATTCTTGTCAGGTAAACCCTAGGGTTATATTTACCCCTTCTATAGCTTCATCCCATTGGCAGGATGGCCAGGCAGGATTTACAATCAGAAAATGAAACATGAGATTAACATTTTGCCACATCTTGAAATTTGCTATTCTTCAGGTACTTAGGATTCTTAACTTCATGAAGCTACTGCAAAACCCTTACAATGGAGCCTGTTGTTACATCTGGTGCACACAGTTCTTCTACAGACTGAGAAAACTGACTGGTTCTACCTAGCTTTATGTTTTCTGAATCTTAATTTTTCATTCCATTTGTGTAATTTCTGCTCCTTCATCTTGATTATCAATCTGTCAATGTTCCATCTTGTTGCCATTATTCAAAATTAGAGCAAAGTACTTTTTCAGCCCTATTAACTTTTTATTTCTTTCTCACCTCCAGTGGTTGATACTTTTGTTTTTATCTGAAGGTAGAAAATATCCCCGTTTAAGTTTCTAATTCACAAGGCAGAGTTTATTACAACAATCAGTTCATTTTGCCCCATTTCCCACTAGATATTTATATTCATGATAATACACATTGTACACTAGGTATTTGTCCAATTATTTTGGAACCTTCTTTCTAAAATTTTAGCCCTTTATTTAATCTAAAAATTCCAGACTGTTGATATTTTGCATCTCTTTAATATCTTTTCCCACTCTCAATGTTCTAAGTGCCTAAATTCTGATTTCATTTAATTACACGAATTCCTCAGAGCAGTTTTTTCCTAAAAATACTCTGAAAAAGCCTCACAGTACTCTTCTGCAAGATGTCTCTAAAGAGAAAAAAATAGTAATGCAATTTTTATCATACAATGCTACTCAATACTCTTTATTCCCATGCATTTTTCAGTGTCACAGAATCACAGAGTCACAGAATAGTAGGGTTTGGAAGGAACCTCTGGAGATGATCTGGTGCCACCCCCCTGCTCCAGCAGGGTAACTCAGAGCAGGGGGCCCAGGATCCTATTGTCCAGTTGGGTTTGGAATCTCTCCCGAGAAGGAGACTCCACAACTTCTCTGGGCAGCCTGGGCCAGGCTCTGCCATCCTCAAAGAACTTTCTTCTTATGTTTAGATGGAACCTCCTGGGTTCCAGTTTGTGCCTGTTGTCCCTTGTCCTGTTGCTGGGCACCACTGATGAGTCTGGCCCCATCCTCTTGACTCCCACACTTTAGATATTGATCAGCATTGATCAGATCCCCTTGCAGTCTCCTCTTCTACAGGCTGCATAGCACCAGGAGTCTCAACCTTACCTTGTCAGAGAGATGCTCCAGCCCCCTCAGCATCTTTGTAGCCTCTGCTGGACTCTCTCCAGTAGTTCCCTGACCTCTTGAACCGGGGAGTCTAGAACCGGACAGAGTACCCCAGTTGTGGCCTCACTAAAGGCAGAGTAGGAGTGAATACATCCTACTGGAGAATCATCACACATCTCCTTTACATGTGTTACTGACTATTCTTTGTTATTCCAAGCAGCGAGCAGGTCACTCCTGCCTCACGACCAGCAAGGTGGGAAGCCGTGCCAACAGTGCAATCCGCTACCTGCAGCTGCTTTGAATCCCATCCTCCTGCGGAATCTCTGGACTGAACTGCCTGGAATATCGAAGTGGCTTCTTCACTGCAGGCTGAGCCACAGCCCTTCACCCCGCCCGCAGCCACAGCCGAGGCTGCCTGAGGCCGCTCCTCCTGCCAGAGCCTCCTCGCAGGCTGGTTCTTGCGCGACTCTCCCCGGCACCCATGAACCGATGGGGTGGACGGAGAGACCTCGGCCAGGGCTGGCGGGGGCGGCTGCTGCCCTGCGGTGCTCGGAGGAGAAGCGGGGGAGTGGGGAGAGAGGGCAGGGGGCGATGCCGCTGAAGGCTCCGCTCCTCCCCTGTCCCAATCCCCGTTCCCTCGCGATGGGGAAGCGACGCCTCCATCCCGTGGCTCCCGGGCGGGGCTCCCGGAGTCCAGACCGGGATTTTGATAATTGAGGAATTAAAAAAGGAGATTTGGTTGCGGAACCCACTGGGGTTGCCAGGCGCGGCCCCGCCTCCTCGGGCCTGGGCGCGGGGGCGGCGACGCGTTTATGCCGGGACGGGGCCCCGTCCGCGGGGTCTTTGTGACGGCTGCCGACGGCAGGTGAGCGGGACCGGTGGGGCGCGGAGTGGCTGCGGCAGCCCCGGGGGAGTGGGACCGGCGGGGTGTGGAGAGGAGGCTGCAGCAGCCCCCGAGGGAGCGGGACCAGCGGGGAGCGGAGCGGCGGCTGCAGCAGCCCCCGAGGGAGCGGGACCAGCGGGGAGCGGAGCGGCGGCGACAGCCCCGGGGGAACGGGACCGGCCGGGCACAGAGCGGCGGTTGCAGCAGCCCCGGGACAGCCGGGAGCCGGTGCCGGGCGGAGGATGGTGGCAGCTCTTTCTGCCGCGCCGGGGTACCCGTGTTGAGCAATGAGCCTTTCTTAGAGCCCTTTAGCACCAGGAATTGAGGAAAACCTCCGGGTTTTCGCAGTAAAGACGTTTGAAAACGTTAATGACGTTTCCACGTGATGATAATTACCCGCGGAGGTAGGGAAAGCTGTGGAAACTTGACAGTGTACAAGACGGGTGGGTTTATGGAGATGAATAAAGTGGGTGGTGACAGTGTGAGACCAGCAAAAGAGTTATTTTCTGTGGAACTGTCACAGAAAAACCCTGGGAAAGGTAGAAATGCAATTTCATTTACAGTGAAAGGCAAGATGCTGAGTTGTTACTGTGAGATTCCTCCCTTTGAGAAACAGAGCAGTTGAGTTTGACAGAAGAGAAAGTAGGAGCTTGCTACAAGAAACAGGTGTCAAAAAACTCTGTGGAAATGTCTCCAGCTACTTGACTCACCTTCCCACTATGCTCTGCCAAGCCTATTGCCAAGAACAAACTGGTGGGCAGCAGGACCAAGACCACCCACTCTTTAGTCACAGTTGAAAGCCAGCTACAAGGATTTAATTTTGATGCCATAGGTCTCTTGTGACAGTGTTGTTGTTGCACTTCCGTCCCCTGGGATTATAGTGTTGACAGGATTATCTTTAGGAACAAATAATGCTCCAGCAAATGATCTGAGAGATTGGTAGCACAGGAGGCTTTTGTTGGAGGGGGAGCTCCTATTTAAGTAGGGAGCCATTAGTTCTGTCTCCCTCTGACATCACCTGTAATTTTACATTGTAGGTATGGCTATTACTGTGGAATTCGATATGCTTTGTGGGTGGAGCCCAAACAAACATCTCACATATCAACACAGATGTTCTCTAGAAGAACAATGAAATCACTCAGGACAATAATGTTTCCAGTCCATTGCTAGATAAGAAAAACATAGACAATTAAGAAAAAACGTTTGTTCACAAAGCTCTATACCCAGTTGTTGATCTTTCATGGGATGTGCATTAATGAGGAACATGGG
Organism: Ceyx cyanopectus; assembly: GCA_013401355.1. Taxonomy (NCBI): domain Eukaryota; kingdom Metazoa; phylum Chordata; class Aves; order Coraciiformes; family Alcedinidae; genus Ceyx; species Ceyx cyanopectus. The sequence continues at coordinate 18,995 of VYZU01088794.1, read as the reverse complement.
AGCTGCTCTTGGCTCATATTTGATAAAAACAGAAGAGAAAATTCTTGAACTTTGAGACTTGGAGCAAACCAAAGCAATTATTAGTAAACACATTGAGGTAACACTCTTGCATTGTCTTCCAGCCTAGAGTCAGGCAGGTCTTTAGTAATCACCCTGCAATAGGCACTCAAATGGTTACATCATAATTCCCTATGTAGTGTTTGATAGAAAAGATGCTTCAAAATTCTGTTTGTGGTCTCAGCAAGGGACTGGTGAGAGACAGCCAGCAGAACATGCCAAAAAACAGAAGCTCTGTTTTCTTGTTGTCCTTTGATGTTACACTGGCAGTACAGAAGGATGCATTTAACATGTTGAACTCAGATCTGGTCCAAAAACTATGGCCAAGGTTCGGTGATCAGGGTTCATCCTTTGCTTATGAGAAGTTGGAAGCAATGTACAATTGAACTGTGGGAGCAGGAACTGAAACCTAGTTGAGCACCCAACTTTCCAGAAAAAGCTATGCTGCTTCTGGTTTTTCATTAGTTGGGTAATCATTTATTTGTTCTCCTGTCTGGCTTGGATTCAACTGTAATGATGTTGAATTTTAGAGCCCACCCACCCAGCTAGCTGGCATAAAGTGAATGTGTTTCATGTGCATTCAACTACTTTCTCAGTCAGATCTGTACCTGTTTTGTAGAGGTTTTTTTTAAAGCAATTTTTACAGTGTTTTGATACTATTTTAGTTTCTTTCTAAAGCTTTTTTTTAGTGTCTACATTGAACTCAAAATCAGAAAATAATAAATTACTAAATTGATTTATACTGTAGTCTGGGAGTAAACAAGGTTAAATGTAGCAGTCTTCCAGCTGGCAAATAATTTTCTGTTACATGAAAATTGGGATGGAGAAAGAGGAATCAGTGGCATATTTACACTGATCACCATAAATATCCTATTGCTATGAGGAGGAAATTATGAAAATGCTGCATAATTTAAATCTCCTTTGATGGGAATTCCACCACTGATGGATACTATTTTTTGGTGTCCATGTCACTTGACGCCATCGTTCATTTCATATGTGCTCCATTTTAAAGAGCTTTATTTTTTAATCAAAATGTCAGGTGGCATTGGTAATCTACTTTCATAATCCCCATGGAACAACTTAAATTTGGGCTGTTCCCTAGAGTGGATTTGCTGTGCCAGCATTTTCAGTCATCCTGGTAGGAGGGAGCCAGGAGACGAGGCTAGTGGTGAGAATATACCTCTGTGGAAGGGCGAGTTCCAAGGAGCAGCTCAAGTGACACTTTGACAAGCCCCTAGTAAAAATGTATGTGCATGACACCTGCACAAGCTACTTAACCTCTGATTTCCTCAAAGAATGGAGGTGCTTTTATTTACAAGGTACATTTCTCACAAAATTATAGTGAGTGACATCAGTTACCTTCATCCCATGCCAACTTTTCAGTAGTCTTGCCAGTGATTTATCTGGGTGCTGAGTCTCCAGTTAGCTGTGTTTGGGGATTTAGGAATAATCTCAATTCTATTTCAGTCCTCTGGGTTTCCCCCTGGTCTTTCAAGAGTTTCTAAAAATTATGAAGAGGAAGCCAGTTAGTTTTTAAAAGAACTTTAGGTACAAGAAGATACCTGGACTTGTTAAAATGTTGGCAGATTATATGATCTCTTGATCACCAGGTTCCTGTCAGTGATAAATATATCCAGATTAATCTCCACATAATATTGGGGTTATTATTGATACATTTTCTATGAGTATGGACATTTTTAAGCCAGTTTTGCTCCTGGCTGTAGCTGTGTTCCCAGTCCAAAGCCCCTGTTAATAATGCAAAATCCACTCCCTTCCTTCACCCTATGTTGCAGGCTGAACAAGTTATTCCAAGTACTGCTCAGTGTTTCTGATTCAGTAGCCTGGGGGAAGCCCTGGCCTTCTCCTGAGCTCTGTCAGCCCAGCATGCTTCACAGGAATGGTGGGTTTGTAGTCCTTGCTCTTAGCAGCAGCTTTAAACAATTGATAATTTACTGACTCTAGCTTAGCACCACATCATCAGCTTTATCCTTCTTAAATGCCTTCTAAGCAGAGATTTTAATATCTGAACCATGCAGACCATTCATTTCATGTTATCAATAAAATATCTTTTCATTGACAATTTCTACATATTAGTCTGTTCCTATGTCTTCTATTAATTCTTGTTAAATTCTTCATCATATTAGTTTTGTTTGTTTGTGCCATGCTGAGGACCATTTGATACAGTTCTTGCTTCTTTGAGCTCCTAGTTTCCTATCCTTCCAGCTTGTGATATGCCTGTGAAACTCTTAACCAGCAAACCTTTTGCACTTTTACCCCTCCAATTCTTTCTCCCAGCCCACTCACTGCGGGGCAGGAGTGAGCAAGCAGCTCTGTGGTGCTCAGCTGCCTACTGGAGTTAAACCACTACCAGTCCTTTTTGGTATCCAACGTGGAATTTGAAGGGTTTGAGATAAGAATAGATTTGACTGGAGTGTTTGAGACCACGTTTGCACCTGTTTCAGCTTCTCAGCAGCAGGGGGGCTTGCTCACCTTGCTGTGTGTTAGTCTAGTGCTGGTTTGTGGCTGTTTTTTTGCTTTTGCTGTTTGCTGGATTCCTTCTCATGGCTTAATTCTGAACGGAGCTGAGCTTTACACCAGTCCACCCCTTTATTAGAACATAAAGCTATATTAGAAGCTAGGGCTTCAAAGAAGAAAACCAAAAGAGGAGTGGGTAACACGTAACAGGTTTGCTCACGTAAGTACACAGATGAAGACAGAAAGTCAAAAGAGTCTGGACTTGCTGTACTTTGTGATCTTGGCACTGACTGCAGCGATTACAGTTTGTTTCTCGTAGGCTCTTGTTCTGATGGTGGAGCAGTAAAATTTCCTCGTTAAACAAGTGGTAACCTGATTGAGGCAAAGAAAAGCAGTTGTGGATTACCAAACCTGATGCAATGTTTAAATCTCTGGCCAGTGTTCAAGAATCTTGAAGTCAGGCAGCGATGCTGGAGTGCTCTTGCATTGCAGAGAAACCACTACCTGCTATCTCCCAGGCTGGAGAATCTGCAGAGGATGGGGAGAGCCCAGGGTTCTGGTAGCTCTCTTCTTGGCTAACACTGCTGAAAAGATTTATCACTTGCCCTCTTCTGAGCTTCTAAAAAAAAGTTGTTTTGCTTTGTTGTTTTTGTTTGGTTTGGTTTTGTTTGAAATACGTATTTAATTTATTTTTTTTCTCCATGCAGGACATGATAGGTAGAAAAGAAAAGAATCCTGCACTTCAGGAAAGATACTGATGACTGATCTAAGCTGCCTTGCCTACATCCTGGAAGAATGGACTATTATGGAGTACCTCAAGAAATATCTTTTTTATGTGGTCATCATCTCCCTGACAATGAGTGCACTATTAGTTATTTTTATAGTTCCACTATCAATCCTCTTTTTCATTTACCTTTCTAATATTTTGCTTTTAATATATCAGAGGAATGGTGAGGTAAAGCCAGATCCCTTGAGTGATGTTTGGGATAGTGCGAGGAAAACTATAGCCAGCTTTTGGGATATATATGCAAGAATATGGCATGGTAAGTATGATGTGACTTTTCTGAAGCTTTGAATTACAATAAATAATAAATTCACATAATAGTTGATTAGGTTTTTTTAATTATTATTCTTTCTTCCAAGTGGGTGCAAAGAAATGACATTTATTATATTTTGTATGGCATCTAACTAAAAAGTTTCTGTCTCAAAGACTGAGTGAAATATAGAAAACAGAATTAAAGGGAAAAATTAGTTTATTCAGGGTAAATTTCTCCAAATGGATAGGCAGATACACATAGACTGGGAAAAGTTCCTAATGGGAAACAATTTAATCCTCTCACTGGGGAAGATGTCAGGTTCAGGTCTGACCTAGTGATTAAACTGACCAAGAAATTAGTCCACTGATAACCTGTGATGTTTAAATGGCTGTTTATTTGCTATTGGCCAGAAGTTCCATCTGGAGCTTAGTTCTTTGAAAAGCTACTTGAGAGGCTTTCACAGCTCTCTGAAAGTCATTTAATAAAGCACAGTAAACAGTCTTATTTCAGTTGCCAGATGTTTTACAGCTCTTATTGTCAGTGTCTTGCTTTTCATCCCAAACAGGTTATGAGCTTCATGGTGTGGAAAACATACCAGAAGGACCAGGGATTCTTGTGTATTACCATGGGGCTATTCCTGTAGACTACCTTTACTTTTTATCTAGGCTGTTTCTCTGGAAGAAAAGACTTTGTCTGTCAGTAGCTGATCATTTTGTCTTTCGTTTACCAGGTAAGAACATGTTCTCTTGTATTTAAACATCCTGGATTCACTCAGCCTGTTGCTGGTTATGGTGAAATTTACATTTAGTACCCTTTTAAACTAAAAGACTGCTTTTAGACTTTTAAACTAAATGCTGTTAGCTGGTGAAGGGAAAAAAGGGTAGAATACCCTGTCTTTTAAATGGAAGCTCATAAAAACACTGGTAAACCCTCCAAAGAATTATGAATTAAGATAAATACTTAAGAATTAACAATTGATAATTATGGAAAATAGCATGTGGAGGCATTAGTTTATTGAGATGCTCTTGATAAGATGGTTCATCTTCATAACATTTTGGCACATTATTGTCCTTTTGCCAATATTTCCTCTGTAGTTGTTTGACTTAGTTTGTACAAATTTGCCTCAATCTAAATATATTGCTATTTATTCATTTTTCTCTTAGCTATAATCTTGTTCCTACATTCAAGCAGTATTGGTGATATATTGGTATAATAATAAGATGGATTTGTTATTTCTTTATTGCAGGACTTAAATTATTATTGGAAGTGATGGGTGTTATGCCAGGCACGAGGGAGGAGTGTCTCGTTGCACTGAAGAATGGGTACTTGGTGTCCATCTCTCCAGGTGGAGTTAGAGAAGCTCTCTTCAGTGATGAAAGTTACCAGCTGCTGTGGGGAAACCGAAAAGGCTTTGCTCAGGTTGCTTTAGATGCAAAAGTGGTGAGTTTTCAGATGTTACCAACCCCTGTTTCTCCTTATTGCATATGTGCTTCATTAGAAAATGCTGGTTAGGAGCGTGTGTTGGAAAATCTTACAGACAAAAGAGAAGGTTTGAGAGTAAAGGTTCCTTCTTCCACCACTTTCCTCAAGCAGATTAATCCATAGGGAGCAAGGGTTTTATGGAACTATGGCTTTTTTTCTGACTGTTGCAAGGCATCCATCTCTGCAGTTCCATGCCTGCAGCTCCATCACTCAGGCATCAAATTTTTTGTCTGGACTGTATTTCAGGAATCTTCACCGTGGCTTTTCCCCACATTACTGTAAGGTTTCATTCTTTTTTTTCTTCCTACTACACTTAGATCTTTATCTCCCTTCCACATACCCAGTCATTTCATTATGGCTCTCTAAAGTACTGTCCTTAACTTTCTTTCCTCTTATTTAGTCTGGGAGGATCCAGGATTTTACTCTTACCTTTGCTTTTCTTCATGCTTGTGAAGGATTGCATCAACTAACCCAAGGTGTGCCTACCTCAGTGTCCAAGTTTGGATCACATGTACTCTTGAAGCAGTTTTTCCATCACCCTCACTTACCACACTTTAATTCATGTCATGGAACGTGTAAGAACAGCTGAGCTGAAACTAAATCAGAAGCAGGACCCAATACTCTCCAGCTGCAAATGGGCATTTAGTCAATGGTACCAGACAAGAATTAGTTCTATATAACAGAGCACTAAAGTGTGTTCAGTGTTGGTCTCATATCCTCAGCATCCTATGTGCTTCCATTGGTTTGCACTCCACTAATGTTCACTGGCCACAGTTTCAGATGCATTTTCCATATGGACAACAATCTACAAATATGAGCTTTTCCCTCTGGCTCTGACTCCTTCCATCTAATTCCAGATGTGAGGCTGTTTCTCCGAGAGACCCTAGGGAATAATTTTACTAGGGATGGCATGGAGCTGAAAGAGCAGCAACCCTGTCTTCTTCCTAACTGCCACTTCTCATCATGATGACCACTAGAGATGAGTTCTCCATTTTAAAATAGACTTGTTACACCTAGAGACCTCTTTGTGTCTGACAGTGTTGGTGCACATCCAGGCTTCATCTGTTCTGCCATGTGCTATCTGCTGCTTCCCCATCAATCTCACAACCATCATTTTCCTTTACATTCTTAGAGATACCTCATCAATTGCAGTGCTCTTTGGCCTTCCACATCAACGTAATCCTTTGCTGTCTGTAGAGGAGAATCTGTACAGGGAGTTGAAGCCTTCTGATGAAACTTGATTTTTTTTAACCACACCTTTCAGGTTTTTTGTGCAATTATGTCTCTTTCACACCCCATCCATTTTGTTGCTTCCCAAACTTTGATTTAGTCTCTTGTGCTATAGGTCCTACTATCAAGTACCTAGGGTTGCCAAAGGCATGCTTTGGGCTAATATTTCTTCATTTATTAGTATTAATTAGATCCCTGAAATCTTCTGGGGAGATAACTAAACACTAGAATAAATTTGGGAGATAACTAAACACTAGAATAAATTTTAAAGCATTTACCCATTGGATACATTTTATGCTGGGAGTCCTATTTCTACCTCTTTGTCTTGTTTCTGTGTCCTTTTAAAAGTCATGTTTTATGTGCTTCTGTTCTTTCTCCTGTCCTTTTCCTCAAAAGTGTGGGCTTGTAAATGTCAATCACAATATTTCATATTACACAATGTTAGTCTTTTTCTTAGAGATTATGACTTTAAAAAGCAATGTTTGTGGGACCTGAGAAACAGATTTATTTTTTTTCTGGTTTGGAGTATATTTTTTATAATAAGACTCCTTTCTACTTACCTGACTGGTAATTATTCTCCATGTGCAAGTCATTTTCTTAGCTGCATTAACAGGCATTAGAACATTCAAAACTGGTATAACATTTCCACCTTTTTCTTTTGTTTTGTTTTGTGATTCCTCAGCCCATCATTCCAATGTACACTCAGAATGTCCGGGAAGGATATAGGATGTTTAAAGAAAGAAGTAAGAACTTTAAACAATATTTTAAGTATTTGGAATGTTTTCTCCACTTTTCTCTTGGATTTCTCTCGCCTTTCCCTTAGTTTTTCAGCCTTGTGCTTACTCTGCACTCTCTAACACACTTGTGGTGGGTCAGAGGTATCTCAAAACTGGAAATAACTGGTTTGTGCTGTGTGATTTGATTCTTCAATGCAGTTTTATTTCAGTGGTATTTTAAGTCTATTGAGCTTCATTTTGATGGACAGTTACCCAAATCCTGTCATTTCTTCTCAACTATCAGCTAAAACTTGCATTTGTGAGAAGTCTTCCACATGAATCGGATTTCAAGTTTGGATTGTGCTTTCTGTGATTATAATCTCCCCTTTTTCCTCCTTTTCACCTATTTCAGGGCTTTTTAGGCAGCTGTATGAGAGCACCCGCCTGCCCCTGACCCCTCCATATGGAGGGCTTCCCGTTAAATTCCGCACATACATCGGGGAGCCAATTCCTTACGACCCAAACATAACTCCAGAGGAGTTAGTTGAAAAGGTAAATTAGCTCTCCATGCATTTCTGAATGACATACTTTGGCCTCTATTATATATGCACTTGAAAATAGTTGTTGTGTTGTTGAATAAAGACATAGACGTTGACCAGCTTGTTAAAGCAATGGGCAGTTGAGCTCCAGGATTATTTAATGTGTGGACACCTACCTAAAACTGTGCTTTAAGTTCAGTTTTCAGGAACTAGGAAAATAAATTTCATGTAGGACAAGTAACTTTGAGAAACTTCTATAAATAAAATAGGACTCTAGGAAAAAAATACACTAAGAATTCCACAAGAGCTTCAGTCTCCCTGTCAAAAGTCAAATGTTACAAAAATAACTTGTATCCAAAATAAAACAGTATTTTGAGCACCTACAGCTTGGTAAAATCATCAGTGCCCAGGAGCATGAAACTGTTTCTAGATCCAGGGTTTAGGCAATTTTCAAACTACTAATCTATACAGAAAATACACGTTTGACACTTTTTTCATAGAAGATGAAAGGAAGACTTTGTGTATTTTTTTCNGTTTCTCCGAGAGACCCTAGGGAATAATTTTACTAGGGATGGCATGGAGCTGAAAGAGCAGCAACCCTGTCTTCTTCCTAACTGCCACTTCTCATCATGATGACCACTAGAGATGAGTTCTCCATTTTAAAATAGACTTGTTACACCTAGAGACCTCTTTGTGTCTGACAGTGTTGGTGCACATCCAGGCTTCATCTGTTCTGCCATGTGCTATCTGCTGCTTCCCCATCAATCTCACAACCATCATTTTCCTTTACATTCTTAGAGATACCTCATCAATTGCAGTGCTCTTTGGCCTTCCACATCAACGTAATCCTTTGCTGTCTGTAGAGGAGAATCTGTACAGGGAGTTGAAGCCTTCTGATGAAACTTGATTTTTTTTAACCACACCTTTCAGGTTTTTTGTGCAATTATGTCTCTTTCACACCCCATCCATTTTGTTGCTTCCCAAACTTTGATTTAGTTTCTTGTGCTATAGGTCCTACTATCAAGTACCTAGGGTTGCCAAAGGCATGCTTTGGGCTAATATTTCTTCATTTATTAGTATTAATTAGATCCCTGAAATCTTCTGGGGAGATAACTAAACACTAGAATAAATTTGGGAGATAACTAAACACTAGAATAAATTTTAAAGCATTTACCCATTGGATACATTTTATGCTGGGAGTCCTATTTCTACCTCTTTGTCTTGTTTCTGTGTCCTTTTAAAAGTCATGTTTTATGTGCTTCTGTTCTTTCTCCTGTCCTTTTCCTCAAAAGTGTGGGCTTGTAAATGTCAATCACAATATTTCATATTACACAATGTTAGTCTTTTTCTTAGAGATTATGACTTTAAAAAGCAATGTTTGTGGGACCTGAGAAACAGATTTATTTTTTTTCTGGTTTGGAGTATATTTTTTATAATAAGACTCCTTTCTACTTACCTGACTGGTAATTATTCTCCATGTGCAAGTCATTTTCTTAGCTGCATTAACAGGCATTAGAACATTCAAAACTGGTATAACATTTCCACCTTTTTCTTTTGTTTTGTTTTGTGATTCCTCAGCCCATCATTCCAATGTACACTCAGAATGTCCGGGAAGGATATAGGATGTTTAAAGAAAGAAGTAAGAACTTTAAACAATATTTTAAGTATTTGGAATGTTTTCTCCACTTTTCTCTTGGATTTCTCTCGCCTTTCCCTTAGTTTTTCAGCCTTGTGCTTACTCTGCACTCTCTAACACACTTGTGGTGGGTCAGAGGTATCTCAAAACTGGAAATAACTGGTTTGTGCTGTGTGATTTGATTCTTCAATGCAGTTTTATTTCAGTGGTATTTTAAGTCTATTGAGCTTCATTTTGATGGACAGTTACCCAAATCCTGTCATTTCTTCTCAACTATCAGCTAAAACTTGCATTTGTGAGAAGTCTTCCACATGAATCGGATTTCAAGTTTGGATTGTGCTTTCTGTGATTATAATCTCCCCTTTTTCCTCCTTTTCACCTATTTCAGGGCTTTTTAGGCAGCTGTATGAGAGCACCCGCCTGCCCCTGACCCCTCCATATGGAGGGCTTCCCGTTAAATTCCGCACATACATCGGGGAGCCAATTCCTTACGACCCAAACATAACTCCAGAGGAGTTAGTTGAAAAGGTAAATTAGCTCTCCATGCATTTCTGAATGACATACTTTGGCCTCTATTATATATGCACTTGAAAATAGTTGTTGTGTTGTTGAATAAAGACATAGACGTTGACCAGCTTGTTAAAGCAATGGGCAGTTGAGCTCCAGGATTATTTAATGTGTGGACACCTACCTAAAACTGTGCTTTAAGTTCAGTTTTCAGGAACTAGGAAAATAAATTTCATGTAGGACAAGTAACTTTGAGAAACTTCTATAAATAAAATAGGACTCTAGGAAAAAAATACACTAAGAATTCCACAAGAGCTTCAGTCTCCCTGTCAAAAGTCAAATGTTACAAAAATAACTTGTATCCAAAATAAAACAGTATTTTGAGCACCTACAGCTTGGTAAAATCATCAGTGCCCAGGAGCATGAAACTGTTTCTAGATCCAGGGTTTAGGCAATTTTCAAACTACTAATCTATACAGAAAATACACGTTTGACACTTTTTTCATAGAAGATGAAAGGAAGACTTTGTGCAAACAAAATCTGCTATGGCCTAGGAGTGTATAAATGAAAACACTTGTTAGGAAGCACTGATGTAAAATTGACTTTGCTGTTCCCCAGAAGATTCAGGAAGGTTGGCATTTCTTTCTTGTTCTTTTTTTTTGTTGTTTGGTTTTTTTTTTCTTTTACTAAAGATCTACCTCGGATTGTTCTGGGCTTCAGACCAGTTAAACCAGAAAGACAGGTTTGGTCTGTTAGAAGGGAACTGCCCCAGCAAGCTGGGGAGTTTGGCTTTAGCAGGTTTAGGAGGCTGGAAGCAATATTAGTGTTACATTTATCTTATGGTTGTCCATAATCCTGTATTTTCTGGGGACAGGATTTTGTGTGCCTATAAAACTGAAATTTCTCAATACATAATTTTCTTTACTAAGTCAAGCCTTTAACCACTCACTACAGTGGGAGTACAGACAGGGCTTCTGTGGCTCATATTAGTTTAAAAAAAACCCCAAAACAACCCCAAAACAACTTCAGTGAGGTTGCAGTGGCTTGGCTGACCTCTGTCTGATCCTGCCCTGGAAAGGAGGCACAACATGAATCTGTCAGGAAAGGTTTGGCTGCTCTCTTAGATTCCCAGTGATATTCTACCATCACTCTGGGGTAGATCACTGCAGTTTGTAGGTATCATTATTTCAAGTTTAAATACATGAGGAAAAGCTGAAGGAGATTCTTTCCTATCCCTAGCAGAAATACAGATTATTTTATGCATTCTCTTCACAAACTTGCATTTGAATCTCAGGTAGAGTGAAAATGAACAGGATTTAGATATTAATCCTCTTATTTTGTGCATGCTGAATATGATACAATTACAGAATAACTTAGGAAGGACAGATGGAGGTTACTACTCCAAATTCCTGGTCCCAGGAAAGGTCAGCTACGAGATCAGATGAGGTTAGTCAGGCTTTATCCAGCACTTTTGATTAAAACCTTCAGGGATGGAGTTCCCACAGATTTTGTTTTTATGTGTTAAAGGTTATTTTGACTTTGTAATGTCCAGGTTTGATAAATCTCAATAATATAAACCTAACTCAACTGCAGTCAATGTTTTTATTATTTTATCCCTTCCAAAGCAAGTGCCATTAGGACAACTAGCTCATAAAAAAAGACATTTTCTTAAAGTAGATCTTATGTGAGAACTTCCCAATACCTCCTGAATGCCTGAGAAGGAGTCAGTGACTATAGTGATCTCCTTTGCCTAAGCAGGTCTGTAAAGGCAACTTTCTCTTCTCTTTTCAGACAAAGACTGCCATCCAGGCTCTCATCAGCAAGCACCAAACAATCCCAGGCAGCATCTGGAAGGCTTTACTGGAGCGGTTTGATAAATATCATAAAAGTGATTAGAACTCTTATGTTTATTTCACTGTTTTTACAGCATAAGGTACAAACCAATGTCCTATGGCACTCATGACTAATAATTGGTGTTCAACCAGTTTACTTGACAAGTTTCTACAGATTTGACAGAAGAAAACAGTTAACCTCTTGAAGGTTCCCTTGTGTTCTTGAGGATATTCCGAAGCAGAAAGACTGAAGAAGAAAACTTATGTAAATAGCAACACAACAGCTAAATTCCCCCAAAGGAAATCATTTAGCCAGGATTTGCCTGGCTCTTAAACAAATCCATATGTACATGCGTCTGAGAGCTTCAGAAGTGTTGGTTTTATGCTAGAAGCAGCTCACAGTCCAGCCTCAGAGCACAATCTCAGAGCTGGTGTTGCCCTGCCAGAGTCCACCCCTTGTGGGGCACTTTCCCTGTTGGACCCCATGGAGACAACACCAGAAGAGAAACTCTCTTGCTTCAGCTACTGATCAACTGCTTACACCACTTTTCTAGACAGGCTATGCAAAGAGAAATAATCCCATTAAACCAGATATTAGACTCCTAGAAACACATCAGCTTCCTGGTTTGGTACCCTGAGAAGTAGGGATGCTACATCCAATACTTCGGTGTGGCAGAAAAAAAAAAGGAAAGTCTCTCAAAGAGAGGAAAAACTCAAAAGCTTTGGTGAGGTGCAGCACTAGGTACGTGAGCTGTCGCACCACACGGTTTAGTGGACGAGGCTGCCCCCAGCCTGGCAATCCCCGCATCGCAGAGTGTTTGCGGGCAGGCTGTGCGGTACCAGCACCTCACGGGCTGGGGGAGCCTCGGGAGGCAACGCAGCCCCGCAGGGATCCGGCCCCTTTGGACGGGGGGGTGTAAGCAGCGATGTCTTCCTAGCACAACTCGCAGGACAGCGAGGTTTGCTACAGTGCAGAGGGTGTTTTTACCAGCTGGGGGATGTTGTTACTGGTGGGAGTGGGAGAACTTTGTCCAAACTGTGCCCTTAAATGCAACCAAGTGCCTTCGCTTCATACAGCAAGAAAACTTCATTATTGTTCCTCGTTTTTCCTTCTTATACTTTCAATACCTATAGAACTTTCCCCCTCCACATCCTAAATGTTTATTTAGCATCTAAGGAAATAGAAACCTTTGCCTGTTTCCACTAGAAAACTTAATCTAGGTTTGGGGTTAAAATAAATTCTTCTTTCGGTGCTGCTTCTCCACAATTATTTCTTCACATCTGCAGCAGGGAGCAGGATAGACAGGTGTGTTATTTCCCTTGAGCAAAAAGACAAGAATCCTGAAAAATATCTCCAAGACAGGAATGTTTAATTGAACACCTTCACTGTAATTGCTGGAAAGAGGCAGAACAATTTTTCTCCCAGCAGCCTCAACGTACAAAGGAGATGATGAACAGAGAAAATCGGGATGCTGATTGATAACACATGGACATGAGCAGGAATTCAAACCATGGAGTCTCACCCAGTGCACTCCAGCAATATAAACCGAATATAAGCTGAATTTTAATTCAAAGCCAAAGCATAAGTCGAGTGAGAAAATGAATTAAAATATCAAGTAGTCAAATGAAGCAAGAGGAGTTAGGAGTAACCAGAATCCAAAAGCATTCCTCGTATCACAGAAACGATGCAGAGTGTCCCGATTCGGGACAACGGGCAGTGTGACATTTCAGCCCAGCCGGGCAGCGTGAACTGGTGTGTCTGGTGTAACTGGGACAGTTGTTTCTTAGACTGGTTTTTATTTGTCGCTCTGACACCCAGACCGGGGGATGCGCAGAGAAACACCCGAGCGGCTCCGAGCTGCAGATGATGCTGAGGGCGGGAGTCGCGCTGATGCTTACTGGGAGGACTGGGAACAGCGGGGTCGGACCCGGCTGTCGGCCGGGCACGGTGAGCGCACGGAACCCGATCCGTTCCAAGCCGAAGGGGCACATGCTGCAGTAGGCACACTAGGGACACCGAACACGGGACCAGTGCCGCCCAGTCCGCCCAGTTCCCGTTGGCTGGAGCCAGCCCCGCCCGGCCCGACCCGGCCCCCTCACGGGGCACGCGCGCCCTCTAGCGGCGCCTGCAGCGCTCCGCGCCCTTTCCTGCCAGAAGTGCCGAGCGGTGCACGGCGGACACGGTCCGGGCGGCTCCCGCTTCCCCAGCTGCGCCGAGTTCCGCCTTCTCCGCGTCTCCTCACCGCTGCCGCCTTCGCCATCGCCCTCGTTTTCTCCGCGCCCCCCTCCCCTCGCCCTCCTCCGCCTCCTCCGCTCCCGGCCGCCGGCGGCACGGTGCCCTCCCGTCTCCTCCCCGCCTCGGGGAGCCGCCCTAGCCTGGCCGCCCCGCGGGCACCCGGCCTCCGCGGGGGCGGCGGGCGGAGAAGTAAAACCGGGCCCCGGCAGGGACGCGGGGCCGCAGCCGGAGCCGCCGTCGCCAGGGGAAGGTGAGCGGGCTTTGCCCGGGAGGTGGCTTTGCCGTGGCCGCCGCCGAGCTGCTGTCGCTTCGGTTCCCGCCGGGACGGTGCGAGGGCGGCGGGGGGAGCGGGAGTGGGATGACCCGGGTGGCCGGGCTGGGGGGGTTCGTGTCCTTCTTGCCAGGGAGAAGAAACTCGGTCCCGCCTCGGCCTCCTGAGAAGGAGCCGCCGTCCGGCTGTCACCGAGGGAAGAGGCGGGACAGGCCTCGGCTCAGTGCAAACACAAACCAACCTTCTGGCTTCTAGGATGGCTCCGGTCGCAGGTGCCATGAGCAGCATTATCGGGCTCTTCTGTTTGGTTCTTTTTTTTTTCTGGTGGCTTTGGTGGTAGAAACGTTCTCCCCGAGTGCCTGGTGCGGTGCAGAGTGGTGCGTTTCTGCTGGCAGGGGCACGGCGTGGCCTTTGCTTTGCTGTATCTTTGTAGTTTGGGATGTTCTCCAGGGGTTCTGCTGACACAGTTCATCTGCAGGCTGACATGGTGCTGTGTTGTTTTCTGCAGGTGCTGCTTCTGGCGTGGTCAGTAGGGTCCCAGTTACCCCAGTGCCTGCTGGTGGCAGCTGAGGGCCACTGCTGTAGTTTGCCTAAGGACTTTTCCAGGTGAAATGCTGGCAGTCAGGGACAGGAATGGTGTGTTAGCCTTGTTTCCACGTCATCACCATCAGCATTAAACCTCAGGTGTAAGCACAGGTCAGTGTGCACTCATTAGTCAGGTGAGAAACAACACCTTTTTCATCCAGGGCAAATAGACACAAGCTGCTCTTCTGCAGGAAGCTGGAGCTTAAATGAATAATATTTAGATTGAACTCCACAACAGGAGCTGTGGTAGTGGTGTGGGTTAAAATAAGAAGTCACAGAATTGCTTAGATTGGAAAAGACCTTTAAGATCATGGAGTCCAATTGTTCAGGTCCTTGAAGGGTATGTTCATATTCCAGAGGGATTCTGCCTGTCAGCTGGCTGAGGGTGAGACTCAGTGTAGTTTGTAGTTTGGATGGTGGCTTCCTCCTGGCCTTTACCTGCTGGACATGAAGTCAAACATGAGTGTCTATGTTTTGAGCTGTGTTGGCAAGGCCATGGCCATTAGATGGATTGATTACCCTGGTTTTGGTGCTTTTGAGACCACAAGTCCAGTTTGGAATCCCACAGTGATTCCAAAGATTCTGTCAAACTGGAAGAAGTGCAGAGAAAAGCCACCACCTTGGTTAGGTGTGTGGAGCATGTGGTGTCTGCAGAGGCTGAGGGAGCTGTGTGTGTTTAGCCTGATGAGAAGGCTTAGAGGGGATCTTCCCACTGCTCTTAGTGAGAGGTTATATAGAGGGGGGAGTTCAACTCTTCACCAGAAAGGGACAGGAGGCATTGGGCACGAATTGCAGGAAGGCAAATTTAAAGTAGAATAATGAAAACATTTTCACCAATGAAAACATTTTCACCACAAGGGTGGTCAAGTGCAGGATTAGGGCCCCAGAGAAGCAGTGGGATATCTATCCATGGAGATCTCACAGACTGGACTGGGCCTGAGCAAGCTGATCCATCTCCTCAGTTAGCAAGAGGTTGGACAATGCTGTGCAGTGAGTTTTTTGAGTATAAATTATTCTGTAGTCCTCTTCAAGATGAGGAAATGTTATTCAGAGTACAGTTGCCTGTTGCTTTAGCTGTTACCCCTGTGCTGGGCACTGAAGGTGATGTCAAGTTTGAATTTCTCTTGCAGCTTAGTGCAGGGATGTTCAAGGAAACTTCTAAAGCTGCAGGGATTGCATTTGAGGGATTGCATGTGACATTCCAGCTGAAAGGACAAGTGCTATTTTGCAAGGCTGATGTGTGTGGACAGGGCTTTAAACTTCCACGATGAGGGGTTTGTGTTTAGCCAAAGCCATAAACAATTAAAAGTACAACAGTTGGGAGAGGATAACTCTAAATCATCTTTAAAGCTCTGTAATCACCTCAGAGCTTTGAAGAATGTTTCTGTGGCATAACCCATGCTCCATATTGTTCCCTAGCTAGTAGGTGGAACTGCTGCAGAAGTCCAGATGTAACAATCTGATAAATATCATGGTGTTGAATGCTGCTCCTAAATCCTGCTAGTTTCCAAAGTTGTGTTTCTTGTATGTGCTGTGGGTGTTTGCTGCCTGACAGGTTCTGGAGTTCAGCTCTGGCAGCTGGAATGAGAAAGAGCTTTCTCTTGCTCTCCCACACATTCACTCTCTCCTGTCCTTTCCCCCTGATTCACACCCCCAACCACACGTGCCTGAAGTCAGAGGAGTTCATCTCCCCAGTGCTCAGTGTTTACTTGTCACTGAAGAGAAACCAGCTGCTCCTTCCATCCTCCTCAAGAACAGGATGAGGAGCAAAATGTGAGCCTGAATTAGTGGAACAGGCCTGGATCGTGGGAGCAGAGCCCTTGTCACAACATCAGCTTGCTTCTCAATAATAGGATTTACCTTGGCCAATGTGGATAGAGGCTGATTTCAAAACAGAAGTTAGAAGGAATATCCTTCCTCTGATAGAATGAGAGGAAAAATTGAGAGCAGGGAATAAGTGAGCTGAGTTCTGCCCTAGTGTGTGTTTCAGTATCTCAAAGCAAACGTGGAGTAAAACTGATCTGCTTTGTAGTTTTGTTGTCACTGGGGTTCTGACAGCATTAGCAAAATTCTCTTCTGAAATTCAGTCACTTGGTGCTTGCAAAACCAGAAGAGGGATAAAGGGAATTCTAGGCATCTGTCTGTCTAGGCACAGGAGCTCTGCAAGGAAGTCATGCTTTAATAAAAAGCTAAAACACCTCAAGTTGAGATTCTTGCAGAAATTATTCTTCTTAGTCTCCTTCTTTCTCTCCAGACCTGCCTTGTAGTTGCAACATGTTTTCTCTCTTGGTCCTGACTAGCAGCTACTTCAAGTCTTGACCAAAACTATTCCAGTCTAGGATAACTTTTTTTTTTTCCTGAGGTATTATTTCTGATGTTCTAGAGCTGTAACTGAGATCACCAGGTGTTCAGGTTGTCTCATGCTTGTAAGCTGAACAGCAAGTTTTTGCTTAAATCATACAAAACTAAGAAAAATGTTGCTCCAGAATTATGGAAAGCCTGAAATATCAGCTCAGAGACCCCTGAGACCTCTTAGGAGCCAGTGTTGGAGAAGAGACATTCTTAGACACACAGTAAAGCCAGAGCAGTTACAACTTTTAGAGGACTTCTAATCTCTTTTTTTCTTTGTCCTTTCTGCCTTTTTTCTGTTGTGCTCTGGGACTTGGTGTTTTCACTATCTGTAGATTTCCTGGTCCAGGTAAAGGTGTCTACAAGAGAGTGAGACTTGCACATTTGAGACCATCTTCTGGAGTCATTATCTGCCTGTGGATAGTGGAAGTGTTCAGCAGGACTTTTATAGCACTGGAGTTTAGATTGGGCATCTCAACAAATCACTACAGCTTTCTGAAAATGGAAAATAACACTATAAATTGATATTGGTGACAGTTTACATGATCTGGATCTGTGTAAGTCAAACAGCTTTTAAAGAGATAAAAATCTTAGCCCGGGGTTGAGCAACTGCACTGCCTTTCTCAATTAGAATTGTCAGTATTTCCACTGCACCAAAGAAAAGGGCTGAAAAAATCAAGGCAAAGTTTTGCTGTATGAACTGTTATTATGTTTTTGGTGGGTGCTGCTGGGTATGGGAATAAAATGCATCAGAAAAATTTCTTTATATGACCAAACAGCAAAGGCAGGGCTGGTTTTTTTGGAGGATTTATTTGTCAGCTTTTTTTTGTTTGTTTTTTTAATTAAACAGGAGATGATAGGTGGAAATGAATCCTGTACTGCTGGACCAATCCCTATGTCCTACTTAACCTGCCTGACTTACATTCTGGGAGAATGGACTGGTGTGGAGCACATTGAAGACTATCTGAGTTATGCAGTCTACCTTTTATGGGTGCTTTTGCCACTTGCAATAGTTTTTATACTTCCAGGAGGTCTCATCATCCTCTTCTACACTTCCATTCTTCTTCTTCATATTTATAAAAGGAAAAACGAACTGAAGGAAGCTTATTCCAATAATTTTTGGGATGGTGGAAAACAAATGTTGGCCACCCTGTGGGATGGACATGGAAGAATATGGCACGGTAAGCAAACTGACTTATAAACTGCTGAAGCTCTTGCTCCTGGTTTACCTTGCAGGGTTAGCAATGTGTTTATGATTCTTGCTGCTGTTAAATCAAATTTAAAATTCAGGGCAGTTTGTTTTTTCCATTTTATCAATGGCTGCCAGTGGTGCTTGGGAGAAAAAAAGCTGGTGAGAGTTTTTTGGTGTGTTGTGGTTTAACCCCAGAGCCTCTCACTCACTTCCCCTTGGTGGGATGGGGGAGGGAATTGGAAGAGAGAAAATGGAAAAAACTCATGGGTCAAGATAAAAACAGTTCAATAGGTAAAGCAAAAGCCTCACACACAAGCAAAGCAAACCAAGGAATGAATTCACCACTTCCCACTGGCAGGCAGGGGTTCAGCCATCTCCAGGACAGCCAGGCTCCATCATGCTCATGGGTGACATGAGAAGACAAATGTCATCACTCCAAATGTCCCTCTCCTCCTACTTCTTTCCCCAGCTTTTACATGCTGACCATGACAATGGTCTGGAATATCCCTTTGGTCAGTTTAGGATCAGCTGTCCCAGCTGTGGCACCTCCCAGCTTCTTGTGCACCCCCAGTTTACTCACTGGTGGGGTGAAGAGGAGAAGAGGCCTGGGTCTGTGTAAGCTCTGCTCAGCAACAGCTCAGACATCCCTTTGTATCAACACTGTTTCCAGCAGAAATCCAGAACAGCCCATACCAGTTACTGTGAAGAAAATTAACTTCACCCCAGCCAAAACCAGCATTTATTTTTTTTTTCTTATGCATTTATTCCATTGCTGCTACAAAATGATTTTAGCCTGTTGAAAATAGATGTAGTTGGTTTATTATTATGATTTTATTTTATTTTTTACTTTT
>VYZU01088793.1:0-32679 GCA_013401355.1 Ceyx cyanopectus | reverse complement strand
TGTGGAGAGAAAAGAGTGGTCAGAGGGCATTAGTTGATGTCATATTTAAACCATGTGTGGTGGAAAATAGTAGGTTGGAAAATCCTGTCTTCCACATCCTAATTTTTTTTTAATTATTCCTGAGTCTGAAGTTCCTGCTGAAGCCTAAACTGTGCTCTGAATGAGCAGGAGTGGTTAGCAAGGCATTGTTGAAGGAGCAGGATCAGGTGGCTGAATTCACTTTGCCTGGAAAGATAAAAAGAATGGAGGTTCTGAATTTTCCTCCCTTGCAAAATATAGGTGATTATTTAGTTTGACAGAGTATATGACACTGGTGGTATGCAGCTGGTTGACAGCCCAGTGAGTCTGATCAAATTTCCCTGCTTCTTGCTGAAAAGACCTTTCATTTCAGAGCTTCCCAGATACTGCTCAGCACAATGAGGTTCTATATGCTTCTGGGTATCCCTCTATGAAACCTGAATAAACCCCCTTGCTTTCTCTTCTAGCTGTTTCCTTAGAATTGAGCAAGAAAGAAAATTAAAATAGAAATTAAATAGTCTGATTTGTGGAAGCTCCCTGAATAAAGGAATAATATAATTCAATAATAAATATAAATAATAAAAATAAATGAGCTGGCAGGATACAGAAGCTCCCTGAGATAAACTTGACTAATTTCTAGTGTGCATTGGCACTCTGGAATTCAGGGAGCTTCCTCAGAGCTTCTGCATGCTGCTGATGACTTGACTGGAGTGGATAATCAATATATTTGATTCCCTTAGCTGCATGAACAGCTTTTACATCAGGGTAACCCTATTGATCTCAGGGGTTTTGTTCTCTGGGAGCATGACTCTGCAAGCTCAGTGGGAATGATCCCCAACTTGTAATTTCCTGGAGGTTGGATTTGCTAGATTCAATTATATTTATGGTTCAGAATGATGCAGAATCCCAATTCCAACTTGTCGTGCCCCAAAAAATAATAGTCCAAAATATATGTGAAAGAAAAGTATGAAAGTTTGTGTCCCTTCCCCCTCCAGCTTCAAACAGCCTTTGGTAATAACTTGCTTAATTAAGAGTGCTGTGAAGTTTTGCTGAGCCTACTGGGTAGGCTTTTATGCCTCTTAGAAAGCTAATTGGATGTTGTAAAAGTGGTCAGATGCTGAGGCTTCATTGTCTGCTTTCTGACATTTTAGAGGGGGAAATGAAAAAAAAAAATCCCGAGGGGAATGAAAAAAAAAAAATCCAGAGGAAATTCAAAAGAGAAAAAAAAAAAATCCAGAGGAAATTAAAAAAAGAAAAAAAAAAAATCCAGAGGAAATTCAAAAGAGAAAAAAAAAAAATCCAGAGGAAATTCAAAAGAGAAAAAAAAAAAATCCAGAGGAAATTCAAAAGAGAAAAAAAAAAAATCCAGAGGAAATTCAAAAGAGAAAAAAAAAAAATCCAGAGGAAATTCAAAAGAGAAAAAAAAAAAATCCAGAGGAAATTCAAAAGAGAAAAAAAAAAAATCCAGAGGAAATTCAAAAGAGAAAAAAAAAAAATCCAGAGGAAATTCAAAAGAGAAAAAAAAAAAATCCAGAGGAAATTCAAAAGAGAAAAAAAAAAATCCAGAGGAAATTCAAAAGAGGGAAAAAAAAATCCAGAGGAAATTCAAAAGAGGGAAAAAAAAATCCAGAGGAAATTCAAAAGAGGGAAAAAAAAATCCAGAGGAAATTCAAAAGAGGGAAAAAAAAATCCAGAGGAAATTCAAAAGAGGGAAAAAAAAATCCAGAGGAAATTCAAAAGAGGGAAAAAAAAATCCAGAGGAAATTCAAAAGAGGGAAAAAAAAATCCAGAGGAAATTCAAAAGAGGGAAAAAAAAATCCAGAGGAAATTCAAAAGAGGGAAAAAAAAATCCAGAGGAAATTCAAAAGAGGGAAAAAAAAATCCAGAGGAAATTCAAAAGAGGGAAAAAAAAATCCAGAGGAAATTCAAAAGAGGGAAAAAAAAATCCAGAGGAAATTCAAAAGAGGGAAAAAAAAATCCAGAGGAAATTCAAAAGAGGGAAAAAAAAATCCAGAGGAAATTCAAAAGAGGGAAAAAAAAAATAAAAATCCAGAGGACATTCAAATTTTGTTCATAATTTGGGCAGAAAGTGTCTGGTTCCTTTAAAATCCTAAAATAATTTGTATTTTCTGACTGTCTAAGACAACAGTATAGCCTTTGATACCCATAAGTATTGATGTTTCTACCAGTGAATCTTACAGGATCAGAGAAATATTTTCCAGCAGCTCTGCTAAATATATTTTTTACTTTAAAAAATGAAATCTATTAATGTAGTTTATAATTTAGAATGTCTCCAGTTGCCTATTCCACTTCCAACTGGAACTCTGTAAGGTCCTAGAGTGTCTGTGACACTGGAGTCGGAGGATCACTGATCTACTGGTGTTTTCCTCAGTGGGGGAAATGAAATAAGAGATGGGGAAAGAAGAACCTGTTCTCAATCTGCAAAGCACCTCAGAGGGAAAGGAACCTGTGAGGTTAAAAAATAACCTCCTGTGCAAGGTGGAGTTTAACATTCAGAAGGGTCTGCTAAATCCCTGTGTTGTTTAACAAGGTAATTGTGATTATTTAAGGTAATTCTGAGCATCAGTGTTTCCTTGGGTATGTCCTACATGGGTACTTAGTCTAAATCTGATTTATCTTAATGCCAGTGAGGCTGTTGGGGGGAAGTCTGGGACAAGTCAGTATCTCCCAGCTTTGTAAGGTAAATATTGGCTATACTATGGCAGGGGCTTAGTTTTGTGAAGATAAAAGAGCTGAGCTCACTCCAGTGTGGAACAGTCCTGTGCCCTGTGAGCTTTATTTCTGTGTGAGCAGTGCTAAAAATCTTCTCTGAAGCTTCTTTGGAAGAGCAAGTTGCTGCTAAATTTGAGGTTTATTGACTTGCACTTGTAACTCCTGCAGGAGCTATAAAACTTAGTGTATAATCCTTGCTTAAGGTGAATTTATCTCCTGCAAAGCACCAGCAAGGACTGGGAAGGTAGTGCAGTGAGTGGAAAACTCTACTAGAATAAAAACCAATCCTCAAACAGTCCATTTTGGAGTTTATTCCCAGCTTAATGCTGCAGAGAGTGTTTTCTTCTGAGTCCTCTTGGCAGTGTTGGAGTCTCTTTTCCTCTTCCATCATGGAACAGACCCATGGGCTGCCATTTGATCTGCTGGATCAGATGAAACCCCACACTAGAAATAGCAGAGTGGCAAGCAGGAGAAGCTGGCATTACACATGGCACAGACATTTGTCCTCACTGGATTTCTTCCCTGAGCTGCTGAGTAATCAATGATGTTGGATTCTCTCTGTTTAGGGTGTTGGGGGGGGAAGAAAGAGAAATAATGAGAGAAAACAAAGGAGGCAACACTGGTGTTTGTTGTGTTTTGTGTGTTTGTCTTTATTTTGGTGTGTTTTTATTGCTTTTTGGCTTTATTTTGGTTTCCCACAGGGGTCATGGCTGTTTCTGCCCAACCCCTGTGTGTTTCCATTCCTTAAACACTACCTGGGAAAGAAATCTTCTTGTAAATTGACTTTTCAAGCCTTTTGTGCATTGAAGTGATTGACAGAACCTGGTTCCATGGGTAAGAATAGTGTAGAGTCAGGTTTATTACCACAGAGCTGAGTAGTTACAACCACAGGTTGTGTCTTGGGTGGAAAACAGGATTAGTGCTGGTGTGAGCCCTGCACTGAGGAGCACAGGGTGGTGTTCTGTGTGCTTCTGTCTTTTTCTGTTCTCAGATAGCAGGAGGAGAGAGAAAAGAGCATCTGGGCATGTTGTGAACAGGAGCAGACAGCAGAGCAGAGTCTCCCCTGGATTCCCCTGGAGCACAGACCCCCAGGAGGAGCTGCAGAGCTGATAGAGCAGCATCTTCACTGCTTTGCAAATCAAAGGGTCCCTATCAGCTGTTTCCTTAGGAGGGTGGGAAGGAGCTTTGCTGGGAAGAAAGAATCCCCCCTTAGGGCTGGTTTGCTTTTTAAACCTGTCTGCAGGTGCTGAGAAACTCTTCTAGGCAGTTGTTGAATCCCATTAGCAGCTGCTTTTAAGTTTCTTGTGACATTTCCTTTAGAGGTCAAGGGAGTCAGACTCTAAAAGATCAGTACTCCTAACATCTTAGCATAAGGATCTGCTTCCTAATCCTGAAGAGGTTAAAATTATTTAGGCAGTGTTTCAGAAGTGTTTTATCTTTGCATTGCAGCCAACATTCATGGGATTGTTCAGCTTCTTGCCATGTTTATTTTTCATGCTGTAACTGTATGGATGCTTTTTTTTCTCTCCAGAGTTACTGTGGCAATCTGGGAGTGCAGTGTATAGTGAATTTCTAATTGACATGCTCTTCTGATCTTCAGTATGGACTGAATGAGGTGTTTTGTGTGTTTCAGATGATAAAAAAGACATTGACCATGAAACAGTGGTGGAAGAGCAGATCATTGGAGAGAATTCTCCCCCAGATTACTCAGAGTACATGACAGGGAAGAAACTCCCCCCTGGTGGGATACCTGGCATCGACCTCTCAGACCCCAAACAGCTGGCTGAATTTGCTAGGTAAGTAGGAAGAAAGGATCTTGACACTAAAATGCTTTTCTTTCCACTGAATTTCATGATTAAACTATTTTAACACGGCTTATTCTTCCATTGATCATCTGCAACCAGAGAATGAATTCAACATGGACTAGCTCTAGGGGTTTTGTTTTGGTGGTTTGCTTTGCTTTTGGTTTTTCCCACTGAATTTTTCAGTTGCTGGATGGCTGGGACTGCTGAGACACTTTGTGGTCTGACTTCTTGGTGGCCAGTATGTGGATTGACTCTTGTTTCACCATTTTGATCTTCCTGCTTTTTATTTATCATATTCTTCCAGTGCTGGAGGGTTGCCAGCCCACAATTATTTCCAGTAAAGCCATTAAACTATGAATTTTGAAGGTTTCTAGTCAGTTTTGCTTCAGGTTGTTTGATCTGGAAATGTATAAAAACACCCAATGACCTGAAACCAGGGTTTCAGATGAAGTGGTGGGTGCTTCTAGCTCTTGATAGTGCTGGTACTTGTTTTATTATTGCTGGTCAAAGTGGTTGTGGCTCCTCTGAGACCCTCTGAAAGGTTAATACCATTTTTTTGGTGTGAAAGCACATGTTGAATTGATACTGAGTGTACTTAGTGTTCTAATTCTGAAGTGTTAGACTCATCATGTGCTTACAATGGTCTTTAAAAACCAGTTTAATTCTATTAAACATTCCATTACTGAATAGCTGGAGTGTAAATAACTTCTCATAGGGTCATCTCCATGCAAATATTGATAATTTCTCTCCAGGTTGGTTTGAACAGGTGAAATTGCCAAGATTTGGGCTTCTTGAAATAACCAGATTGCTTCTGTCAGTTCATGTTTCTTCATATTGTAAACTGTAAAATATTATCATGTACTGCATATTTGGGTTTTACTGGAGTTTTCTCTTGAGAAAATAGTGGCAGCTGGCAGTTGTTTAAAATTCCCACTTCAGAAATCCATGGTGGAATGTTCTAGAGGTAGAAATTGCAGGAGATGATGGCAAGATTCAGTTCTAGCTGTGCACTGCTGTGAATATATTTCTGTATAGCAGATAAAATGTAATCTCCAGTCATAAGATAAATATATGGAGGGAAAACACTGTTAGCAATATTCCCAAGTTGCCCAAATCTAGGAATACTTGTTCAGAGAGTTTAATTGTAGATATCTGAGAACTTCAGGCACCTCCTAAAAAAGATTCTTCTATTTCTTGGGCAAAAATCAATCACTGCCCAACCTGGACTTGTGCATTCCACCCCCAAAAATATCAATACAAAGGGGAAATAGAAGAAGCAGGTTTATTTTTTATGTTTTTCTGTAATTGTGTGTAGCTGAGGCTGAAGAATAGGGGTGTTTTAGAATTGGGATATTGCATGGTGAGGTTTTGAAGTGAAGCATGGTGATGGGGCTCCTTTTAGCTAGCAGTGAGAATTCAACCCCCAAACCTGGTTTTACACTGATCAAGTCTTGTTGAGCTGGGTGGTTGTGTTGCAGTATCACTGGAAGAAAAAATCTGGTTTACGTGTACTGGAATTGGGTTAGAGAGGTAAAGTCAGGATGATGCTGGAAGTCCTCTAGCTCTGCAGCCCTTAAATATAATAAAAAATATATATTTATTATATATATATATCTAATTAAACTGCAGTAATTAAGCATCTGCAGTGGGCAGCACTGGTGCTTGGCAGCTAGATGGCACTAGCAGAGGGCAGCTCAACTTGGGATCCAACTGTTGTTGAGTCATGTAGCAGGAATCCTTTTCCTGGAACTCCTTCTCAAGGCTGACATTCTAAAGCTATTGGAAACACAGTGAACAAACAAGCTGTTTGAGAACATTAAGATGTGTTCAGTAATTCATCCAGGAATGACCATAAATTCTACCTGGTTGGGCAATTTATTGCCTTTTACAAAGTATTTCTATTGTAGGACTTGTACATTTTCTCTGCTTCAAAAATGCCATTAAAAACGTAAAAAAAAAGGCAGATAAAAAGGGATTTCTTGTAGGCAATCATCAGAATGTGATCTGCTGGTTGTGAATGATCTCAGAAAGCAATAAAACCTGGGAAATTACCCTGTTCCCATTTGAGACTGCTGACTGGGATACTGGAAATTCTTTCAAGTGAAAGCAAATGTTGAAATGGAAATTGATTGCAGGTAATTTTGTAGTTAGCTGTAAAGAAACCCTAGCTGCTTGGTAATAAAAGCTTTGGGAAATAGCAGACATATTTCTACTCAGTGCAGGAGGTAAATTCCCTCCACCAGAGCCACTCTAAAGGATCTCCCTGGATGTCCTCTCCTGCCCTCCCTCTTCCAGACACATGACTGAACTGCTGAATCCTGCATAGTACAGACCAGTCAAAGACACAAATCCCAGAATATGGCAGAAATTCCATAGTAATGGGTCCTGGTGGGAGGACTGCCCTGCCTTTTATCCCCTTTCCCAAGCAGAGCAAACAAAGGAGGGGAAACTGCATCAGAGCTTGAAACTGGAAACCCTGCTTCAAAGACAAAGCTTTCTGGGCACAGAGATGGATGGCTGGAGCCTCTCTCCAAGGTGTACATAGTGACAGAGAAGCCTAAAGGGCACTAAACTCAGAGTTGTTTTACCCCAAGAGGTGTTGTAGAGGAGGGGGAAAGATCTTGCTCTGTCCCCCACTGCAAAGCTCATTTTTTTCTGTTTAAAAATGGGAATTAAAGTAGTCAATATTGCTGAGAGAATCTGGGAGTGAGCTTTTCTTTCTCTGCCTGAGGCTGTGAGCTCTTTGTAGCCAGACTGATTCCTAGGACACCTTGTGCCACTCCTCTCTTGTCTGTTGATCCAAGAGCCAGTCTGGCCAGTTGGAGATCTCCAGCACAAGGGAATTCTTGCAGTGGCACCAGGGCTGTGGCACTTGGGGCACTCCTGCCTCAGCAGAGTGAGGAGACAGAGCAGAAGTGGTGAACTGCTGCTAGTGAATCATTTCTTGCTCTTCACACTATTGCTAGGGAGCAGGTGAACCTCAGGGCTGGAGGTGCACAAGGAGTCACCTGAGAGTGTCACTCCTTAGCCTCATTTCTGTAGAGGGAGAAGAAAGGCTCTGAGAGCACAGGTTTAACAGAGGCAAAAGGAGATGATGGAACAGGGGAGAAATTCTCTATGTATTTATTTGACTTGCAGATTTCCTTTGTTGCCAGCTTAATGGCTTTTTAAATGGGGTTGATCCAGGAGGTGAGAGGTTTGGGGTGAAAATGGGTTCTTTTAAGGTGCTGTTCTTTCAGTTGAGCTGTAGATAACAGGAGGTATTTAGTTCTGATATGCACAGTGAGTTGCTTGCTTTATTATTTTAAACTTCCCTGCTCCCTCTCCTGTCTTCTATTCCTTCCTTCCACACCCCCAGCACAAGTTAACAGGCTCAGCCTTTAATCCCAGTGTCTGAGCCTTGACACTGGCTGGTTTTCCCAGTCACCTGCTCTGCAGTGGCTACTGCTAGACCTGACCCACAGAAATTCCCTGCAGAAATGACAGTTGGTCTTGGCCACAGAAATTGACTTTCTGCAAAGGCAGCCTTTTCCAGAGTGCCCCTCAGGTGTGAATGTGTGTGTCTGGGATTGTTGTCAATGGTGGCATGTGTTAGAGTTCTGTTTTTCATTAATGTTTCAGGCTGAGAAAACCTGGATGGAGCTGGTAGAGATGCTCTACTGGGTGGGAGCCAAAGGTCTAACCACCAGCAAGAGCTGCCTGCAACAGTCTAAATTAAGATCAACAGCCCAGGTTCTAGTCTGGTCTCCTTTGCAGAAAGTTAATTTTAAAGTAAGACCAAAATTTTCTTTTTTTTTTCTAATAATACACTTGAACATTAAGTCTTTAAATTCTTGGATTTGCCCATCTGGATTCCACGGCCCTGTGGAATAACCCTGTGCTTATTACAATCTCATTGCACATTTTCAGCTGCCTGCTTCCCATACTGCAGGAGAAATGAAAAGACAAGGCACAGGAATGACAAAGAGGATTTAACACTGCTCAGATCTTACTCCAGGTGTCATAAATGCAGGTGCTGCCCAATAAAAGCTGGAAGGGACCTCCAAAGATCATCAAATCCAACCCCCCTGCCAGAGCAGGGCCAAACTAGAGCAGATCACTCAGAAAAAAAAGAAATGCTTGTGTTGTCAAATTGGAGGGGTTGCTTTGAACATTTAGAAGTTATTGTTTAGCCAGTCTCAGATCAATTATTAAAGTTACATGGAAAAAAAAAAGACAACTGTGCCCTACTTGGAAATACTCTTCCCTGTCTGTTCCCAGCAAATGACTTCATGGGGATGAAAACTGGATAGCAACAGACTCCTCTCTTTAGTGTTCAGAAGAGTGATTGTAATAATTCAACCAGCCCATGCTGACATGGGTTTCTTCAGGGAGTTTTAATTGTATTTTCAACACCTAACCCATGCAATCAATCATTTCTTGGGCACAATGGCAGTGGTGAAGATCCCAAAAGCAAAGGAAACAGTGATTGCTTGTCAGCTGCCAGGAGTGGAATCCATGTGTACAGCAGCTTAAAGAGGAATAAGGAAGAATAATTGGAATATCTGTTCCTCTAGTGAATGTCTACTTTGGGTAGATTCCACAACTTGCCTGCCTTCTCTAGAAGCTCTCTCTAAAGTCTCTAAACTTTCCTTCTGAAGTCTTGTGGGATGAAAATCCTCACTGAAGCTGCTCTCTCATCCTCATCCTGGTGTGATCTGGAGGGCAGGTGAAGATAAAGAGGCCATGGGGGTGCTGGCACAACACAAACAGTTTACAAGTGGCAAAAATCAGGAAAAAAACTCTATTTCTAACTCAGCTGCACTTCCCACATGCCAAAATCCACTGTGAATATGCTGTTTAGAAAACACTGCACTGCAAACAAATGCAGGCAGTACCACTGAGTGCAAGTGTGGGCTGTTAGAGGGGAGCTGTCTACTAATGTCTGTGCTGTTTCTCTTCTTTTTCTCTTGAAGAATGAAACCCAGGAAAATCAAGGAAGATGATGCCCCACGAACGATAGCCTGTCCTCACAAAGTAAGTGTGTCCTTGTGTGGAGCAGGGAGTAGCTTGTAGATCACAGTTGTGTGTTGTTCCCTCTTGAGAATTAATAACTAAAATATCTTGCTGCTAGTAGACTGCACTGAGTTGAACTTTATTTTAGTTATTATTCTTGAGAGGCTTCCTTAAAAAACCAATTCCCTGAATAATATATTATTCCCATTCCTTGTCTTAAGGTTAGTGCATCCCTAATCTTCTGGTCCCTAACATGCTGCTTTTACTGCCACCAAGAATATACTTGAAAGAATGTTCTGAAAGCTGTTCAAAGTACGTTCCTAAGATCTCTCTATCCTCTGCTTGGAAACAGATTGGGAGTCTAGAGCAGGAATCAGCAATTTCTGGTGTAGATGCCAAAGCCTTTGGAAGCCTTTGAATGCTATTCCACAGAGCTGGAAGGTGCATCACCTTAGAGAGAGGCAACTTGGAGATCCCACTGTGACCCACTGGTAACAGGGAAGCCTCTTGTCTTCAACAAATGATTTATCCAGCTTTTTAGAGCTTCCATTAGCTGCCTTAGCAATTAAAAAAAGCCAATTAACAATCTTGCTGACTTCTGGTCTAGATAAGTGTGAGCCTAAGCAAAAGATCAGGGCAGGTGGCATGAATAGAAGGCTTCTTTTCTGACAGCCATAGTCCTGGATTCCTCTTTGTGCTTCTATTGATTTCAAGTTCCTCACCTCCTGCAAGTGTCATGTTTGTATTGTAGTGGAGTTTGGGGAGATCCAGGAGCAGTTGCTTCCTTACAGGAACAGGGAATGCTGCCTTCATTTCCTTGATTTACTTTTTCATAGCCTCAGCTCCATCTGAATGGGGAAAAAAACAGCCTGGCTTTCCATTTTCTCCCAGTGTTTCTAGGCTTTGGGATTTGCAGTTTAAAAAAGGAGAATATTTTAGATACTAGAGCCAAGCAGGGACTTGGAAATCAAGGCCAAAAAAGCTGCTGGGGTGTTTATTTTGGTGCTGCTTTTGTTACATGCAGTGAATGGTGGCACAACACTTGGTAAACTGCCCAAAGAAATATTTAATTTAGTATTTTTGGGGAAAAAATAATCCAAAGAGGAGGTGTTGAGAATTTCAGATGAGCAGTGGTGCATGTCCAGCTTGGTACCAGAGAACCATGTGTCCTCTTAGAGAATATTGTAGTGGCACATGGAATACAGCACATTGAACACACCATAGCTATCCATCAACTACCATTCTGCCTTTATTTGTGAAGATTTTCTTTCATTTGAGTGTCTGGTTGGGTTTTTGTTGAGTGGTTGGTTGATTTTTGGGTGTTTTTTCAGTGCCACTGTTGCTTTCGTTGGGTTCATTCATTTGCTTCTCCAGCTGCATCTTCTCCACAAGACTGTCCTGTTACTCATTTGACTGCACAGGGCTCCAGGAGAGAGAGTTGAGGTGGTGTTGGTTGGGGACTGAGTGGGCTATTTTGGTTTGTTTTCTGTTGCTTTTGGGTTTTGTGTTGTGGTTTTTTTTTGGTCAGCCCCTCAAATGATGAGTTTTCTCGGTCTCAATTTAAACCCTATCGAAGGCACTGACTCATCAAAGCATTCAGGGTAGAAAAACATTGCAAATTCTTATAGCAGATCAAAACCTCCTTTCTCAGAGCTGGCTTCTCTACTAATGGAGTTTCCCTGCTTTTTGAAGGGCTGCACAAAGATGTTCAGGGACAACTCTGCCATGAGGAAGCACCTGCACACCCACGGGCCTCGGGTACACGTCTGCGCGGAGTGTGGCAAGGCCTTTGTGGAGAGCTCCAAGCTAAAGAGGCATCAGCTGGTTCACACTGGGGAGAAGCCCTTTCAGGTACTGTTGTGTTCCAGGAATCAATAGCATGGGGGCTGGTGTGCACGTGGAGCTTTGCAGGCTCTAACTGGCACCCTGAGACTTCAGGGAGTCTGTCCTTCCTAAAATCAGACGTGGCTCTTGGAAGTGGGAAGTTCTTGGGAGTTAACTGGGTCAGCTCCATGGGGTTTGGCTAGAAAGAAGGAGATCCTATGTACATGGAAGATAACCTCCAAAATGTAAAGTTTCCCACTTCATGTGAAGCCTGGATGAGGAGGAAAGTGTCTCCTCCTAGTGATCTTTAACTTGGTGGAGAGCTGAGAGCTGGGCCTGCTTGCTGAGTTCACTCATGGTTCTAATTTTCAGTAGTGAGTAGAGTATTTATCAGTTTCCAGCAAAATCATTGTCAGTAGTGAGTATTAATCAGTTTGCAGCACAATAATTTTCAGTAGTGAGTATTAATCAGTTTCCAGCACAATAATTTTCAGTAGTGGGCATTTATCAGTTTCCAGCACAATGGGTGAATCTGTTTCCATCCATATCAAGTCAGATAAGCTTGTGCCACCACAACTCCCCTGCCTACTTCAAAGGATATTCCTTGGAAATCCTTCTTGGCAGGAATTCATACTCTTTGAGCCTGTGTTCTCCAGTATGTCTTGAAGATATGTGGGGGTTTTGTTGTGGATTTATTTAATCATTATTTCAGAGACCTGATTTGCAGTCCTCAAGCATTCACTCCAAACTTGGTGTTTGGCTGCGGGTTTGAGGGCCATGGTTTAGGGGTGAACTGTGCAGAGCAGGGCTGCTGGTTGGACTGGATTCTCTGAGCTGTAGTGATGTGAAGCCTGTTGTACCCATGGAGTGCCAGCAGGGTGTTGTTGGCTAATGCCCCCCCCTCTTTTCCTTCCTGCAGTGCACGTTTGAGGGCTGTGGGAAGCGTTTTTCACTGGACTTCAATTTACGCACCCACGTGCGAATCCACACTGGCGACAGGCCCTACGTCTGCCCCTTTGATGGCTGCAATAAGAAGTTTGCTCAGTCAACCAACCTGAAATCTCACATCTTGACACACGCCAAGGCCAAAAACAACCAGTGAAAGCTGGAGGAGGAGAAAAAAAACCCCCCTTGAACTCAAAAGCATCTTAACCAGGAGTATGAGTTGGAAAGCGATACGCCTCCCCTTTGTATATTGTTTCTAGGAAAGAATTTTAAACCCCTTTCCCCCTCCCTCCCCCCACCAAAAAAAAAAAACCAAAACCCCCAGACCTAATGGACGTGGTTTTTTTGATAAGTAGTAAATGAAATCACACACAAAACTTGGAAGGTGACATTGCTGAGATGCTCCACCCTGCTGTGTATCCCCGTTTCAAGAACACGGTGTTTTGTAAAGCGTGGGCCCCTTCCCCCCAAGGGGGGTCTGTTGATGAACTTGGCATCCAAATAAAACAAAACAAAACCAAGACAGACAATTCTTTCTACAGTGCTCCAATTGGACTCCTTTTCACTCTTCTAAACACGAAGCTCACCTGTTGCTTAACAATTTTTTAATTTTGTATTTTCCAAGTGTGCATATTGTACACTTTTTGGGGATATGCGTGGTAATGCTATGTGTGATTTTTTTCTGGAGGTTGAGAACTTGCTTGCAGTAGATTTTCTTCAAAAGAATGGGCAGTTACATGCATACTTCAAAAGTATTTTTGTTTTTTTTTTTTCCTGTAAAGAAAAAGAAAAAAAAAAGTTATATAGGTTTTTTTTTTGTTTGCTATCTTTAATTTTTGGGTTGTATTCTTTGATGTTAACACATTTTGTATAATTGTATCGTATAGCTGTAATGAAATCATGTAGTATCAAATAGTAGATGTGATTTAATAGTGTTAATCAATTTAAACCCATTTTAGTCACTTTTGTTGGAGAAATACTGCCAGATGCTGATGTTCAGTGTAATTTCTTTGCCTGTTCAGTTGCAGAAAGTGGTGCTCAGCTGTAGAAGGTCTTGTACAGGCACTCAACCTTTGATTGACAGCTGGTCATATGGACATCCCATGTAACAGAGGGTAACAATAAAACACTGCTCCTCAAGAACATGCCAGAAAACCTGTAAGCACAGTCCTAGTTGCTTTTTGTTGTCCAGAGCAGTTCCTCTTCACCCCACCCCCCACCCAGAAATTGGAAGCTAAATAAACTCAAATCCCCTTTACACCCAACAATTTGTGAGGAAATTTCCTAATGCCACCTCAGTTGCTACACCCAGACAGAATTCCTGACTAACTGTGGTTTGTTTTGAGTTTTCTAGCTTTCCATTAGCTGGAGTGGTGGATTTGGAGCCCTGGCAGTTTGTCAGTGTGCCTGGACACTAGAGAAAACAGGACAGTAAGGAATGAAATGGGCACCTTTGCTTGAGGAGTCTTGGAGGTTTCAATGCAATAATAGGAAGAGGGTTGGAATGTTTGTACCAGAAAAAAAAACCAACAGTCTTTTTTCTTTTTGGCTCACTTGGCTGAGTGTAACAATGGAAACCCTTGGAACTTCCCTGGTCACCTTCAAAACAGGAGTTCTCCAAGAACTTGAGGGAGTTTGGATGGTCTCACTCAAAGTGGTTGCTACTCATTTGTTCTGGTATTGAAAGGAATTTGCAGATACTATAATAAAATGTGACATATGAATCAGAATCTGCACAGAAATGCAGAGGGATGTGACATTTTAATGTAGTAAAGACCTGTTGTTCATCTTCTGAATTCTGTTCTTACAAAGGTTCATCCCATTTTTAATTGCTGATGTTGTAAAGCTTAGTTTTGAGTTTGGGTGATAGAAAAAAGAAGACAATAACAAAACTAGACTGAAGACCAAGGGAATTTTTGTCTGTACATAAGTTAATCTGAACTCTGCATCTCTAGGCTGAGGTTATTAGGGGTAGAAAGAAAGATGGGGCATTTAATTGTAAAGTTTGCATTAGAATGTTGGCAGTATTTTAATTTTATTTTTTTTTATATAAGCAGTTCTTGAACAGGACAATATACTGAAACTTGTATAGTTAAATTAAATTCTGTATACAGTTAAATTAGTGTCTATTCTTTTTTGGAAGGAAATAAAATCAGTTCAGTCTAGCTCCAGTTGACCTTACTTTTTATTTTTTAGGCTTGGGCAGAAGGTTGCTTTCCTGTGTCATAAAGTGGTACCTGTTTTATTGAATGCCAAGGTAAAGAGATCAAGGTGGGAAGATCCCTTTGGAGATGATTTCTAGTCAATATGGATTTGAGGATTAACTGGAAGCTTGTATTTTTCCCTAGTTTACATGGAACACTTTCATCTGAACCTGTAGCATTCAGTCCACCCAGAGTGTAAGTAGCAACACTTAGCAGCATGAAAAGTCTTGCTTGGTAACTACTAAATTCCATATTCCAAAGGGAATAATTCCAAATTCCAATTGGCACTGGGCAGCTGCTGGAGTTTTCTTGAAGCTTTCAAAGTGTATTTGGCACCTGCTGTTCTGGAAACACCCTGCTGGGTGCATTCCAGAGGTGTTGGGAATTTTCAGTGAGGGAATTGCAAGAAATGGGAAATGCAGCCAGTGGAAGAAGATTTCAGTGCCCATTCTGCTGCTGATTTCATCTTCTATTTCCTAGTATCCTTCCCTGGCTCTTCTGCTGTCAGAAGGGAAGGAGAGAAATTCTGGAGCTGTGTAGTTTTGGGATTCAGACCATTTTTTTTTCATGGAACTGACTGGATTTTTCTAGGTGTGATCTGTTAGGAGCAGTAAATCCTGCTTTAAATCTCGGAGAAGGAGCCCAGGAGGGAAGAAATCCCTAGTGAAATGGAATGGCAGGACCTCAGCTGAACTTACACTTGATTTTACTTCTCTGTTTGTAAAATTCCCTGTAGAATCCAGGCAGTGCAGTTTTCCTAGACCACATTTCCCCCACCCTGCAGTGGCCACCTTGTCCCAGGAAACCCAAATGCTGAAGATTTGTCAGCTGCCATGGAGTTGTGAAGGCCAATGGAGATCCTTCCCTCTGCTCAGCCCACAGTAAGTACTTTTTAAAGGCTTTAAAATGTTGAAAGAAATCAAATCCCTCAAGTGCCAGCTGGAGAGGAATGGCAGTGGTGCTAAAAGGTGTTTCCACTTGGACATCACCTGCCTTGGGATGCTATTCAGTGGATGAGTTGGAAGAGCTGGGACTGATTAATCATTTTTACTTGGAAAATGGAGTGGAAAATTTACAGGGAAATAAATCTGGGTTTGGGACTAGTACAGTATTGCTAGCTAGGGAAATGGAATAGTTAAAACAACATTTTTCCCTGGGAAGAGTGAAAAGCTTCTTCCAGCAGCCTGGTTTGGCAGCCTGAGTGCAACAGGAGAGTGATGTGAGGAAGAGGGTGAGAGGCAGAAGCAGCTACACAGTGATCCATGAAGGCCCCAGCAAGCAGGAGGAGGACTGGATGTGCCCATTGTGATCCCAGGAGTTGCTCTAGGGTGCAGTTGCACAAGGCTGGGAGGGTGAAGGTGGCCTGGCAGCAATGCCTCAATGCCCCTGGCTTGCTTTCATCACAGGCCCTTGACTCACTTTCATTCTCTTGGTCCAAATTAAACAAACTTGGGCAAGTTTGTGTCCTCAAATATATTATTAAGGCAGTTTTGTGTCAATTTTTGTGTCAATTCTTTTTCAATCCCTTCTCTGGAAGTAGCCTGGAGCAGAGGAAATTTCATTTTGGAGAACACATGAGATTCAACTGAAATTCATGGGAATTTCTCCAGTCCTGTCTTCCCCAAAAATAACAGAAAACCACATTTTGTAGGCAAATCAGTAACATTTTTAACTGCTTTTGGCCAACTAGGGTTTCAGACTTTCTCATTCTGGGCAGCATCTCTGCCCCTGCATCTTCCAGGCTGCCCAGATCCTCCTGCCTGCAGCCTGCCAGGAGGTGGCACTGAGTTCTGGAGTGCCCAGCACACCCTGCAGGGTGAGTCAGGATGAGTTTATCCTCCCCTTAGGCTGGTTGAGTAACCTCCAGTGTGTAAGTTCCAGAGAGATGAATTTCTGGAGATAATATTTGTGTAAATACTGCAAATAAATCATTGTTTTCTGGTTTAATATGTCCCTGTCTTTTAGGGAGACACTCTTTGCTTATCCCAAGGGTGTTTCTGTGCCTGGAACTGCCCCAGAGCTGCAGAAGTGGAGCCTTTTCCCTTCACTAAGCTGCTGATGCAGGGCCCCTGGACTTATCTTCTGCAGCCTGGGTGCTGTTCATCAACTAAATGCAGACCAGGAAGGGTCCAGGTTTGGAGAAGAGAGCTCAGGTAACTTGCTTTTTGCTCCAACAAAAACTAAGGCAAGGCACTGCCCTTGGTGTTGGCAGGGAACAGGTTTCTTCAGGCAAAACCCCACCCTCCTGCAAGGTGGATTTCACCCAATAAATCACCTGAGGAAAGCAAAACAAACTTTGAAGAAGCAGAGTCAAATCTTTTTTTTTTTTTTTTTTTTAGTAATAAATTTATTCCCTCCATTTTCTATACAGTAATTCCAGCCTACTATACAAAGGTGTAAATGGTCTTTGCTGGGAGCTGTTGTGCAGATGCAGCTTAGTAGACAGATTGAACATTCAATTTGAATCTCAGTGCAAGTAAAGCACTAAAACATCCAACATACCTTCAAGGTATAAGAAGAAATACCAGTTTGACAGGTTTCTCCAGCATACTTCAGTTACAGTGCAAAATGCTGTGCAAGAAGTCTTTAGAAAATGCTTTATAAATTAAAACATATTGCACATGTCCCAACTCCAAAGTGTAACAAGTGAAACTGGTGAACTAGTCTTGAGAGATTGGAGAGGATTCCTCACACACATCCATTCCTTGGCTGGTGGAGTTCTCATTCTGAATGTTAAACAGCAGTTTAGAATCTCTGGAACAGGCTGCTAAAAAAAAACACCCAACCATAATCACAGCAGCTGAACATAAAATTCTCCCTTTTTCAGTTTTTCTTCCAGTGTCAACAGATAAAAATCAAATTTCAACACCAACCTCTTCAGCCATTCTTTTCTGATTGGACCTCCAGTTCAAACCCTGTCTGCATTTCAAGCTGACACTGAGCCCACAAAGCACAGCACAGAGAGGACTTTGACTCCTGGGCATCCCTGGCTGGGATGCAGTGGTACCCAAGTGGCATTCACTGCAGAGAGCAAAGTCTGCTTGGGCTGAATTGTTAACACAATCCATGCCTTGTGAATTTGGCTGGATCTGAAGCTCTCCAAATCCTTACAAACCCTTGAGATTTAAAGGAACAAGTGCAAATGAGTGCAGATGTCAACTTTGTGCTTAAGAGATTTATTCAAAGGTGAAAGGAGTAGCTTGGGAACAAATAATTATTCTCTTTTTTTTTTTTTTTTTCCTTTGCAAACCAGTGTGAACAAAGTTGCTGCTAAAACCACTGTTGTATAAAAGCAGAGGAAAAATCAAGGGCTAGATTAACACTAGTCCAGGTCTTCCACCTAGTTCAGGGTTTAGCTGCAAACACCTCCAACTTTCCCTCTACTTCACCTTGGAAAACTCAGAGAATTCCTTCTCTGCAAACACTTCAGCCTTCAACTCCACTCAGTCATTCCAAAGAGTGGAAGAAAACCTGATGGCTGGTACTAGGAGATTCTCCAGCACTCCTCCTGGAGCCACACAACTGGACAGTAGTTCCTAAAAGCAGGTCCCCATCTTGGCCACTACTGGATGTGAAGTCCTGACTAAGGCAAGATGCTGTGGATGGAGGGCAGCAGCTCCTCCTCTGACACCTGCAGGAGTTTTGACACCACTTTGTGCAGCTCCAAGTGCTTCTGGTGAAAGACCAAGCCAACCAGGCAGGATTGGGATGGGGAGAACCAAGAAGGGGAAGGTTCACAAACTGGAAGGCTGCTGGATGCCTGGTTCACACTCAGGGAGGTTCTCTTCTCCCCTCATGTACATCAGGAAGACAGTGACAGTGGCAAAGGTAGCTGCATTGACAGGAAAAGCACGGAGCAGTGTGGAAGTCAGGCCTCTTGTGAACACCCTCCAGCCTTCCTCGTGGTAGCTCTTCCTCACACAGTCCAAAATGCCCTTGTAGTGGGTGACTCCCCCCACTCCATCTGCCTGCAGCCGGGATTTGATCACATCCACGGGGTAGGTGGAGAGCCAGGACACAATCCCTGACATCCCCCCAGAGAAGAGGAGCTTGGGGATAACGTAGCTGTCTTCAGCTTCACAGCCCAGGTACCTGGTCATACAGTCATAGGTCAAGAAGTAAAAACCAAAGCTTGGAGTCTCTCTGATGAAGGTGGAGACCATGCCCCTGTTGATGCCCCTCAGCCCTTCCTTCTGATAGATTTTGATCAAACAATCCAGGGAGTTTTTGTATTTCTTCATTTTCAGTTTGTATTCACCACTCCCTTGGAGCTGCATCCTTGTCTTGGCCAGCTCCATGGGGCAGCAGATGATGCACTGGATGGCTCCTGCTGCTGACCCTGCAAGGAACTGGTTCAGAGGAGTGTCTTTGCCAAGGGCACGGAGAGTGTTTCCCTGCACACCAAACACCAGGGCATTGATGAAGGTCAGTCCCATCATTGGTGACCCAATACCTTTATAGAGTCCAAAAGCCTAGGGGAAAAGAAGAAAAAAAACCTTTTTAAGTGGTGGTGAGAACCTCCTGCAGCTGCTGAATGTGGCCTTTGCTGCCTCTCCCTCCTCCCCTAATCCACTCCCAGGGGCCAGAGGATCAGCACCGTGTTGCTTTGGCAGGGTAATTTCACTGCTGCTTAAACACAGCTAAATGTTTAGAACACAAACATCTAAACACTTAGAATACAAACATCTAAACAGAATACAAACATCTAAACACTTAAACCACAAACATGAAACACAACACAAACATCTAAACAATTAGAACACAAATATCTAACCATTTACAACACAAACATCTAACCAGGATAAATATCTAGGTGAACCCACCCAGAAAATCATATTAATCCAGCCAGAGAAAAGTTTTCTGCTCATTTTATCTCAGTTAAAAGCCCCAAGCCATCCTAGTCATGGCCTTGAAGCTTCATAAAACAATAAAATAATTAATAATAATAGAATAAAAACCACCTCTCACCAGTTTCCTCCCTGGAAACTCATGATCTCAATTTCAAGTTCACTTTGAAATCCCAGCTTCCAACTTCATGAATTTTCTGGCAAGCTTCTGACCACAGCCTGGTCAGGTGGGGTTCAGAGTACACTCTTTTGGTATTTAATGTTTCTAGGTTGGTTTTTTTCCCCCCAGCATTCCCAGAAAATACTCAGAGACTTACAGACTCCTGCTTGATGATGGACTGGAAGCAGTGGAAGGTGCCACGGTACAGAGGCTTCTCTACACTTTGAACTTGCAGCCGAACCTAGAAGAAGTTGTAGGAGATCCTGAGTTGTCAGCAGCAGCCTGATGGGTAAACTAATTCAATATATTTATTTAGAGATGGAGGTCTGCTAGAGCAATGGATGCAGGCTGGACACTGGAATGCCATACGTGGCTCAAAAAACCAACAAAAATTCGAATATTGGGTATTTTGGGGTCATTTTGGGTGTGGAAACATGAAGGGAGGAGGTTGAGTTTCTTGGGAGTCTTAGAAAAACTATCTGGAATTACAACAGAGTGTGATTAGCTAGAATTTCAGGTGGGGATTTTCCAGTTCTGGCTACAATAAATACTTTCTTTAGCTGCCCAGAATACTTCTGTCCACACTCAGGGTTATCTCTACAAGCTTGATAAAATGATATTGAAATTTCTTTACAAGTCAAGCATGGAATGAGGAGAATTGTATAAAAAATGGGAATTTGCAACACCACCCTTCACTGACATCTGATTTTTTTTCCACAGGGAAGCTGGGGAAAAACTTAAGGTGCATTAGGAAAGAATAAAATCCACTCATCCTTTCATTTTTAGTCTGGCTGGGGGGGTTTTATTTATTTATTGGATTTTTTTGTGGGTTTATTTTTCTTAACTTGCTAAATACAACCAATTTGTCAGGGTGTGGCTGTTCCCAACCTTTAATGGCAGGAATTTGGGTTCTAAAACTGCCATGGAATGTTCTGCTGGACAGAGAAAGGTGATGTGAGGAGACAGGCCAATGACCCAGCTAGTTTTTTAACATTTAATGGGAAAAATCAATTTTTTTGCCTATTAATTTGCCCTCAATGCATTTCAAACCAAAGGAAAAAACACAACCCTCAAAGCTACCTAATTCAGGCAAACCAATAAACTAAATAAACTGGTTTCACTGGATTGGGAAAGTTGGAAATCTCTCTTTGACCTCCAGCATGGAGCCTCAGAAAAGATGCTTATCAACCATTTAATGCTGCTGCTGCAACTGCAGGGCAAAAAAACCTTCATTATTCTCAACAAAAGAAGAGATTAACAAGTCTGGGTGACAGATTCCTGACTAAAATCTTTTATTTTTAATCCCTTTTTGTCTAAAACAATCATAATCACCACCACAGCAATGAAATCCCCCTAAGATGTGGGTCTGGAAAAGGATTTGGGGAGATTTGTCAAAGTTCTGTGTTCAGATTAACTTCCTTGGAGGTAAAAATTAAATTATTTACTGTTTCAGTGCTTTTTTATGTGGCTACAAGATGTCATTTTATGTTTTTTAAATCAAAAATTCAGTTTTCAGTGTCTTTTGAGTATAGATGTGTTTGAGATCAGGTCTTCCAAGATGAAACAGGGTTAAAAGTAGATTTCTAGCAGGATTCAAAGAAAATAAATCCACAAAGTGATGTTTAGGGGAGGGCAGGCAGCTTGTTAAAATGCTCCCAGAGCAGACCCACACCTCACCCATTGTAACAAGCACAAAATGAAGTTTTTATTCCATTTATAACTTCTTGCTACTGTTGAAAATCCCTCTGGGGAGGCAATTCCAGAGGAATTGGATTGGGGAAAATTTGCACCTGAAGTTGCTGGCTGCTTGTTGCTAGTATCTTAGGATATGGAATTTTTAGTGGCATGCAGCTCCTGTTATTTTTTGGCTAAATAATCTGTGAAATCCTGGCCAATTAAGCCTTGTTTAACAGAAAACTATTGCCAGGGTGCTGATGCTCCAGGTCTAAGACTGGAAACCAGCTCTTTGAGTGACCACAGAGGGCCAAGCAAACAAAGTAAGGCAATTAATGCATCTAGAACTTTATTTAATGAGTATTCATGCCATGTTCAATGAGGTTTTTAGTGTTTACAGCTACAAGGATGAATCATGTGCAGGATTTAATCCTTTGTTTCACTCTTTGCTTTCTCAGGTCCAACAGGAACACATTTTACATCACTATTTTGCATAAAAATACAAGGCTAAGCAAAAAAACCCACCCCACCCCAAACCACCACACCCCCAAACCAGTCCATCACGTGCAAAAAAAGAAGTGATTTGAAGGTGCTGAAGCAATGGGAAAATGTCCTCCAAAGTTATGTGGTGCCTAAGACTTCAGTGTGTCTGAGCCTGAGTTTGAAAGGCACTGTGTGTGGGTGTCAAAGAGCCAGAAATGCACCCCAGAGAGAAGGTTCAGAGGCAGATTTGATATTAAAAAGCAATATTTCAACCCCACTCCCTCCATGCCATAGCTGTAGAAAAGAGGGACACCTCAGTTTACAACCAAAAAAAAAAAAAAATAAGGGGAAAAGCAAAACCCCAAACCAACTTGGTAAGTCTTGTAGAGCTTAATTTGCACTCATACATGGGGGGGAATAAATGAAGACTTGAGAGAAACAGAAGTGTTCACCTGGGCTATACTTACTAGGTAACTCTCCCGTGATGAGGCTTATCTGTCATCTACAACAAAGTAAGTTAATGAAGACAGCCCCTAGCTCAGAAAGTAAAGGCAGTTAAAAGCAAAAAAGCAATTTTATACATCACATCAAACAAACCAGGGCTCAAGGGAGTTGTCCTGAGAGCAACTCAGCTTGGGGGGGGAGGCTGGCAGGGTGACTGCCCAGGCTGCTGCTCTCCCTGGGTGTCCCACCATCCCCCTCCCCTCTTTGGGAGATATGATGAGCAGCCAAAAAAAAAAAATAAAGAGCTTAAAAGCCAAGGCAGAAGTAAAATTCTGATTTATTCCAAGCAGTTTTCCCATTGGGCTGTTATATTAAAGCTCCCAGTCTAAAGTGACTGCCACCCAGCCCTCTAAACACTGCAGGACTATGAAAAGGATTAATTCTTAACACATTTACACACACAACAAGTTATGCAATGCCTTAGTTTTTCATTAAGACTGGTTGTAGCACATAAATATTTGTATTTTCTCATAAAGCAGTAGTTTTTCCCCCACATACAGTGCTGACTATGCCAGTTAACACCAGAAATATTTGTATTTTCTCTTTTAGCACTAGTTTTCCCCACATACAGTGCTGACTATGCCAGTTAATACCAGTAATTTTGTATTTTCTCACACAGAAAAATGAAAAGTACAGGGTGCCACACTGGATGTCATAAATAATTTCAAGTCACCTGCAAACAGTTTTGCTCTGTAGATTATTTTTTTCTAAAGCAAAATAATCTCTTTTGCATTAATGTATCTGGTGGAATTAGCAGGGCAGCCCCAGACAAATGTTTGGTTTCATGCACTAGAAGCTGTTCCACTTGAAAACAAACAAGGATTCAAACACCTCCCCATATTTAACAGCAGACTGCAGCAGTTTTACTGCCTTTAGGGAAATGACCTGTCACCTGCCAGTCAAACTTGGCAGGATGGGGGTGAGGAAAAAAAAGACAACAAAAAAAAACCCCAACCAGCTGGCTCTGTACCACTGGGAAGAAAAAAAGTGCAAATCTGGTCAATACCACTGCTGAAAATACACATTAGAATTCAACCCAATTACCTAACTGTTCAATTTCTCCCACTCTGAGAAATATACATTGAATTTTTACTCCTTCAGCAGCTTGCAGTTGCCTGGCAAAGGCCAATATTCAGTGGCTGGGAGCAGTCTGTGTTGAATGAGCCATGTGCTGCCATACAGAAGATGGGGGTGACCTCAGTAACACTAGCAGCCCCCTTTGCATATCTAAATTCAGCAAGGTAGAACCATTCCAAATATAGATCTAGCAAGTGGCAAGCTGCAGTCAAGTGATCTGGTGTTTTAATTTAGCAGGGAATACATTGGCATCCCTCCTTCCATTCTTCCAGTGGAAAGGCTTTGGATGAGACTGCCAAAAAAGTGACTGAAGTTGTCATGCTATTCTGAAAAATGGGATTTCACCCCTGGGAGTCCTGGCTGGAGAGCCCAACAGGAGATTCCAGAGCTTCTCTTTGAAGCAGCTACCCTTAGTATGCATAACACAGCTAAGAAAATCTAATTGAGCTGGGAAATCTAGAAAAATCTAGATTAATAGTCAAAGGGAAGAAGCCTCAGCCAAGCTTCATGCTGTCTGTCCACTCACACCCTTTGGCTAGTGTAACAAAACTGGAGGAGCAAGCAGATGAGCTGGAGGGGAAAACAAAACACAAGCTTTTTCAACCTGGTAACCAAGTAGGTTTGAGTTCCCACTGCAGGGAGAGGCAGTTTGAGCAGTTAGTCATGAACAGCTGCAGAGCAGCAAGCTCAGAACAACAGCCAGTTCAGTGGAGGGTCCTACTTTCAATTACAACACTGAGACTGAGCTGAGAACTTGTGGTTTACTT
The DNA here is from genome assembly GCA_013401355.1 of Ceyx cyanopectus. Taxonomy (NCBI): domain Eukaryota; kingdom Metazoa; phylum Chordata; class Aves; order Coraciiformes; family Alcedinidae; genus Ceyx; species Ceyx cyanopectus. The sequence continues at coordinate 8,643 of VYZU01088793.1, read as the reverse complement.
CAACATTTGTCATGTTACTGGGCTGAATCATACATAGGAAGAAGGGTTTTTTGACTTTTAAGAGCTGGAGACTGCAAGTCTGTGCTCAAGGATGCTTGCTCCAAGCTTTCCAGCACAGGCTTCTACCCCTGTGGCATCTGGGGATTTTAAATGATTTTTTTTCCCCTCCCCCACTCCTTGGAAAAGCTTTTCCTAGCTAGGAGACAAAGGCATTTCATCATTAACCCACCTTAACAGTGTCAAACGGGTGTCCTACCAGCACTCCAACAGCACCTGCAACAAAACAAACACCAGGGTTAGGACTCAGTTTTGCTTCCTTGGCCTGGGGCTGCAGCAGCCCAATATTTCACATATTTCACAATAACCACCACATTTCATGCATGTGCCACTCTCTGGAAGTGTGGAAAAGCTGGAAGCCACTCTAGAGGAAGAAAAAGAATCCCTGCTCTTTACCCACAGCCTTTCCAGATGTGATCCCCTGCAGAAGGGCCACTCACGATACAAAAACCCACTGCTTTATTCTGGCATCAAAGGATTTATTTAGAAGTTCCTCTGGCTGTCTAATTCTGGGAGCCAAAACTGAAAGTCCAACCCATTCCCGGCTGTCTCACATCAGCAGAAAGATCAAATCCCTCCCTCTCCCCAAGACCTGGCAGAAAACTACCAAGCCCAGGGGTCCAGTGGAGTTGTGCAGGTTATCCAAGCCAGCCCGACACCAAAACAGCCATGTGGGCTCCCTGGGATGATGTCAGAGAGAAAAAAAAACCCCATGGCCAGCTCGGCAAGGACGGCAAAACGAGCGAAAAGCCGCGAGAATCATTCTGCATCACAGAAAAAAAAGCTGCTAAAAATAGAAGGCAGGCCGTAAGCGGAGGGAAGAGCCAGCAGAGCACTCGCCTGTCTCCTCCTCTAAAGGTTTAAACTCCTTTTTGCAGCTCCTGAGCCGACCCTGCCCCTTCCAATGCCGGGAGACCTCCCACCCACCGACTCCTCCCGCCCCGGCGGGCAAACCCGAGCCCCGCATCCCCCCGCATCCCTCCCAATGCGGCACCCCGCATTGCCCCGCACCCAGAGAATCCCCGACATCTCTCTCCTCACCCTCGGCACCCAGCAACTCCCCGCCACCTCCCTCCATCCCCGCCACCTCCCTCCGCATCCCCATCCCCCCAAACCTCTCTCCGCACCCGCGTTGCCACCGCAGCCCCCGCTCCCGTCCTGTGTCCCCCCCGCCCCAAACCCAATTCACCGCTCCCAAAACACAAGAGCCGTGCCCGGCTCCCTCCTCCTCTCCCCTTTTTCCCTCCTTTTTGGTTTTTTTTTCCTCCAATTTTTGCCCTCTTCCCCTCGCTTTTCTCGTCCCGCCCCCATTTTTCTTCTTCCCCTTCTCCGCTGGGTTTTTTCCACGTTGTAATTTTCCTTCCCCGTTGTAATTTTCCTTCCCTCTCTCTTTTTTTTTTTTTTTCCTTCTCCTTGAACCTCTCTGCATTTTAACGATTCCCGAGTTGTTTCCATCCCCTCACCGCCAATGCATCCAGCGAGGAAATCCAGAGCCATTGCTGGTACCCTCAGTCCCCCGGCGGGCCCGGCCCTCAGCCCGATGCGGCTCCGCACTCCGCTGCTGCCGCCTCCTCCACCCTCCCTTTCTACCGTTACCCCCCGCCCCTTCCACCGCCACCCTCCCCTCCACCTCCTCCACCACCCGCCGTTGTCAGGGCCTGTCCCCCAGTGACGCCACAGAGGGGCCGGGCAGCGGGACAACTCCCCCCAGGCTCCCGCAGCCACTGGAGGCTGAGGCGGGGGCGGCTCCGGGGCAGAGGGCGGGGACGGAGATGAGTGTAGCTTGGAGCCGAGGCTCTGACACGCCTTCCACCCCCACCATCCCCTCCCTTTCCCTGCCTGAAGGCAGAAAGCGGTTTTGAAGGCTTGGGGGGAGGTCAGAGCATCCCTGCTGTGGAGCAGCAGCGGCTCCAGAGGTTGTTTGGAGGCTGTTTTGCCCAGGGGGGTTGTGGAATCTCCTGCTCTGGAGACACTCAAGACCCTCCTGGATCTGTTCCTGGGTGACTTGGTCTAGGTGCCCCCTGCTCTGGCAGGGGGGTTGGACTAGATGATCTTCTAGCCCCCTTCCAACCCCTACCATTGAGTGTGGTGAGATGTTGGAGCAGGTTGTCCACAGAGGCTGTGGATGTCCCACGCCTGGAGGTTTTCAAAGTGAGGTTGGACAACCAAAGTCCTTGCCCAGGGGTTAAGATGACCTTAAAAGTCCCTTCCAACCCAAACCATTCTGTCCCCCACACCCAGTGTTGTCCCAGAGGAGGGATTTGCCCCAGAAGCACCGTGAGGGGTGAGACTTGACCTGTGATGGTCAAAGGCACAAATCAGTAACCTGCTGCCCGTGGGGTTTAGCAGAGCCCTGGGTTATACAACATCTTACACACAGCTCCTCAACTTGCAAAGGAACCTTTCCTGCTGCCTTTTCCTGCTCAGAATTCAATCTGCTTCCCAGCATACCTGCCTTCAAGGTGCCCTGATGCCAGGGGTTCTTTCTTCAGCTGGGAAACTGAAGCTGGTGCAGTTTGCAGAGCAGCTCGTTGTTTCTCCAGGCAATATCTGAGAAAGGGGAATTACCAGTGGCCCAGAACAATAAGTGGCCTGTTCAAGTTTTGCTTAGGGTAACATGATCTTCTTCAGGGCCTGCAAAGTCAGCTTTTAGAGAGGAGTTCCGGAAGCAGAATGGAAAAGCAGCTGGATTTATTATATTTTGATGTTTTTTTCATTGCTTTCCACGGCATGGCTCTGCTTTGCTAGGTGTAGCAGCTTGATGTAAAGCTGATAAAATCTTGCAGTGGAATAAAACGTTAAAAATTAAACCAGCTCTTACTTTCAATTCCTTCTCATCCCTAAACAAGTCAAATCGAGCACCCAGGTGTCTCCACATTTCTCCAAGTAGAGGTGGAAGTGTCTTGCTGGGGATCTTCTCCCCTCTGGCATCCCGAAGAAGAGCTGCAATGGTGGGCAAAGCTCTGCAGGTCAAACTCCTGAAGCTGACTTGGAAGGATCAGCTTGGTCTAAAATGTTCCTTACCAACATGTTTTTAATCTGTTATTCAAACCCTCTGATTTCCCAAGCAACCTGCCTCAGAGAAACCCCCACCAGATGTGATTTACGACTTTAATGTTCACCCTCAATGGATGGAGAAGACATTTCTTCTCTCTCTTTGCTGGCACTTAGGTTATCTGAAGGCAGCTTCAATCTGAGGCTTTTCTTCTCTATTTTATATTATCTTTTGACCTCTGATTCTTCTCACACTCCTTGTTGAGACCTTTCTGAGTAGGGGGAGATTATCTTGAGTGTTTGCAGACAACACTCTGGGTCATATATCTGATATTTGGAAGACACATAATATAATATAATAAATATAATAAATATAATATAATATAATATAATATAATATAACATGACCTTGTTCACTTACAGGCAGCATGATGTGCCCCAGACCCTCTTTAGTAGATCAGCTGCATGCCACAACATTCCCTGGCTTCCACTTCCAGGGTTTCTTTCCATCTAGTCCTTTCCTAATGAATTTAGTCCATGCTGATTTGCTGCCCTGGTTTTGCTGGCACAGGATCAGACCCACCATGGTCTGCAGACCAGTTTGGAGGCAGCCAACTGGAGCTGGCTCACAGGTATATCCCATTCCATAATCATCATGCTTATTCCTAGCTCTGGATGGGCTCACTTCATTCCTCTCACTTCTTCTGCTCCCATCCTCCTCTCCTTTTTCCTGATCCCACTTCTTAGCTGGAAAAGGGTCATCAGGAGATGGAGCAGCTGCTACAGTTTAGCCCTGGGTTCAGGCTAACTGGGGACAACTGCCTTTTCCAGATTGCTTTTCCAGTTTGTCAGGATCACTTGCATTCTATTCCTGCTGTCAACGTTTGTGCAGCCCCTCCCTGCAAGCTCCAAGGGCCTGTCTTGTCCCTGCATGCTCGAGCCGTTCCTAATAAACTGTATTTAATCTCACTCAACGTTCTATTTAATGCTCTAGAACCTCAGGGGAGCAGGAATTTGCTTCCAAAACGTGGTGAGCATTTCCCAAACTACCCCAGAGAACACGGAGGTAGAAAGCTCAGGGGTGGGTTCCCTAAGGAATGAGCAGAGTTTTAGTCCCACTGGGGAGTTTTTTGTGGATTTGGGGTGGTTTTTTTTCCTTGCTTGGGGTTGTGTTTTGGAGAGGAGCTGATGAAGGTGAGGGGGGCAGTGAGCTGCTCGTGTGTGGCTTCCGTAGTTGCTGTGTGGTGAGGGAAGGAAGTCAGACAGCTCACACACACCGTGGTGTGGTTATTACTCAGGCTGGCTGTTTTGCTTCTTAATCCAGGGCTTTGTGTTAGAGTTTTGGAGAGGAGAGCTAGGCTGGCACTCAGGGAAGCCCAGATCTAATGGTTCTCTTCAGTCAGACTGTTTCTAGGCAGCACAAAACCTCTGGCTGATCTTCAGAGTCCAAGGATGCTGGAGGGGCTGGAACAGGGGGCTGCTGAGGACAGGCTGAGAGCCCTGGGGGTCTGGAGCCTGAGAGGGGCTGGAATCCATGGGGATCCAGAGCTGAGTGTCAGGAGGAGAGGCAGCCTCTGCTCACTGTGCCCTGGGACAGCACAAGGGCAATGGATGAAGCTGGAGCACAGGAGGTGCCACCTCAGCATGAGGAGGAACTTCTGCACTGGGAGGGTCCCAGAGCCTGGCAGGGGCTCCCCAGAGAGGTTGTGGAGTCTCCTCTGGAGATTTTCCATTCCCCCTGTGCTGGATGAGATTTTTACTCTGCTAGAGCAGATTCAAACAGAACTAGGAACTGGGATTCTCTTCCCTTTGTCCTGTTGTCTTCCATTCATGGATGGTGGCAATTCAGCTGGAAGAGGCTTTGCAGATGATGCTGGAGATAACAGGAGGAGGTTTCTCTCCTGTGGCAAGAAGTGACCCAGCTGAGGGCTGCCTTCGATGGCACCCAGGGCAGATGTGGGACAAGGGGAGCCCAAATGGGAACCTGGGAAAGGGAAGACAAAGAGCAAAAAAGCAGAGTGAAGCAGGGAAGGAACAGAAATGTGCAGTTGTGCTGAAGTTGTAGAAATTGTGGTGGCAATGGCATGCAATCAGATCTCCCCTGCTGACTCAGGTGTTTCAAAATCTTTCTGTTTGCTTGTGAGTTTGGCAGCAAAAATTGGCCATGTCCCACTAGGACGTGGAGGGTGGGGGATAGGGAGCTCTCCACTTTGCTCCTCAGAGCTGCTCTGGGGCTTGGCCAGCTCTGGGCACTACCTGGCAGGAGAATTTCCTTTTATTTAACCTTCTCCCCTCAGGACTTGCCTTCTATTCTAAGGACATGAACTGCTGCATCATCACAACTGCACTACTCATGTCTCCCAGAAAAATGCCATCACTTTCTCTTTCCAGCTGGGGCTAGGTTTGGAGATTCCCCTTCCCAGCACCTGCCTGGGCTCCCTGAACCACCCTTCAGAGGCTCTGGGGCAGCAGCTCTCTCTCTGTGCCCTGTTTATGATGTCAATTTAAGTGTCATTTAACCATGTGAATGTGGCTTTTACAGCAGCAAGCTGCTTCCAAGGGAAAACTGGTATTTTCCAGAGACTGCCAGCACAACCAGGCTTGAAGGTCAGCTAGGGCTTCACTGAGCATCCAGAGCAGCAACAAATAAATCCAAGTGGTGAAATGAGAGGAATATTGGGACACAAGAATAAATACATTAAAAAAACCCTTAGAAGCTGAGCTGCTCTGTGGAAAAAAAAACCAGTGTGTGACAGTCTCTCCAGGTGAATCCACTGAGTGCTTTCGTGTGGATTTAAATCCATTTAATTAGTGTTCCCAAACACTGCTGGATTCACTGCCCCACTGAATGTTACTGAGCTGGGTCATTAGGATACTCCAGATCCTGAGGATGCCTTTGAAGACAGAGAAGCCAAGGCATCATTCACAGGGTAGAGATGCCTTTATTATCCATTAACTTCATGACCTTGGTGGCTTTGGGGTATTCTCTGACGTCGTCATCCCCCTGGCTTCAAAGGTACTGTATGTCAGATGTTGAAACTGCCCAGCCTGATAAATCCCCTTGATAAGACTGGTTTGCCAAAGCATGAGATGGAACCCATGCATTTGCTCAAGAGCTGCTCAGACAGCTGCTTTCCTTACTGATCTGCTAAGGGGCAGGGGCTTTGTGATCCCCAGAAAGGTTCCCAGCATCCCAAGATGTCCAGCTCAGTAACATTCAGTGGGGTAGTGAATCCAGCAGTGTTTGGGAACACTAATTAAATGGATTTAAATCCACATTCGAAGGCACTCAGTGGATTCACCTGGAGAGATTGTCACACACTGTTTTTTTTTCCACAGAGCAGCTCAGCTTCTAAGGGTTTTTTTAATGTATTTATTCTTGTGTCCCAATATTCCTCTCATTTCACCACTTGGATTTATTTGTTGCTGCTCTGGATGCTCAGTGAAGCCCAGGGGGATGCTGGTGGGTGAAGAGCTGAGCTTTGAGAGTGCTGCAGGCAGGGAGTGGTTTCATATGCTGTGGAGTGTCCTGGAAAGCTTGGTGTAGCTCCAATTTTCCATGCTTTATCCCAGTAAAATGGAAACACACTTGTTACTGGGCACACATCTCTTCAGGAAATACTGACCCTTGGCATTTCCAGCACAAGTTCTGATCTGCACCTTCTGTTGTTTGTCTCTCAGTGCTATTGTGTGGGAGAAAGAGCATTTGACTTTGGGTCACTGGTTTTTAAATACCCTGCTCTGTTGGAGAAGCCAAGAGGAAGGTGGAACTTGCACTTCAACCAGTCAACAGCTTCTCTGGCCACCCTGAGAAAGAATCTAGCCCTGCTCTTTGTCAGCTGTCTTGTGCTTTGCTGGAAATACAAATCCATATCCAACATATCCAACCCCTGGGATGCTTCCCTGGAAGTAGAGGAGAAAAAAACAGCTTAAGACATTAGAAAAAGCTGCCTGTTAATTAAGTTCTATTAACTAAACTGCTGTTTTTTCTTTTCACAGGTCCATCTTTATTCTCTGACCTGTACTTTGATAATATTTTTTACTGTTTATTTGAGGAAGGAGCTGAATCCAAAGCAGAACAGGAGGACTGCATCCCTCTAATGTTTGCTGCAGGTGGTTTCTTTGCTGCTCATCCTCCTTGGAGAAGATCAGCAGGTCTCCAGCAGAACCCAAATGTTAATCTGGTTAGCAGCAGAGGTTTAAGATGCCAGGCTGTGGTCAGGCATGCTGAGATAAGAGGATGGCCACTGAGTACAGCTCCCTGAGTTAGTAACTGTCTGTCAGCCCAGCAGCTTTACCCACCTCTCCCTCTGCTCCTCACAGGGTCACTTGTGACTGGTGATAGTGAGAAAAAAGTGAGAAAAAAACTCTTGGGAAATCATTCAGAAGAGAAAAACAAAGTAGTTTGCATCTTTACATAATTTTTCCAGTTTGGATTTACAGACAATATGACATAAAACCCCTGTGAATGAAGAAGTGCAGCTGTGCCCATCTCCCAGGTAAGGAAATTGGTAAAAGGGATTTGTTCTCCTGTTGGAGGCAGAGTTAGGAGGAAAACCTCCTTTGCCTGCCTCCTGCTCTTTGTTTTTTTAAGCCCCAGGAACACTTTCTGTGAGGCAAATGTTGTTTTTTTTTTCACTGCCAACAGCTATGCAAATAGACTTTCAACACCATGTGCTTGAAATCCTCTGGCACCCTTTCCTTCCACATGCAAAGACAACCACTGGGAGACCAGGTCTGCAGCTGAACCTAAAAAGCCAGGTTAGTCAAGAGGGTAGAAACACATTTTAACAACCCAGTTAATTAATGAGGACAGGCAGCAAAAAGAAAATGGGAATTTTTCATTCAGAAAATCTGAACTGCAGATGAGCCAGGTACTGTTAGTACTGGTGTCTGAATATTTGCTAATGCTGAGGGTGCTCCTGAAAAAAAAACAACTATGGAAACTTCTGGCTTAGACCTCAATCTTTATCCAGCTTGAGCCAATGGAAAAAGTCAGGTGGATGTTGGAGGCACAGAAATGAACTTTGCTGATGCAACTGGTCTGTATGGCAGAGATCCCAAAAAATAGTATTGCCCAAGCTAGCATGAGGATCAGCAGCTCTTTGCCCCCCAGTGTGGGCATCTTTTCTGGCATTTAACTTGCTCTGGAGCAGAATTTTTTTAGGGAGATGCTTTGGTTTTGCTTGAATGCATTAATGAACTCAGTGTGATTTGTTTTCCACTGCTGCAAGATACAAAAATCTTGAATTGTTTTATATATATCCCCTCTCAACAGAAGCTGAAGAAATGCTGGTGTTTAGAAAAAAATTCTCTTTTCTGACCTCATTGGTGCCAAGTTGGCCAGTTTATTTAGAACAATCTTTCCCACGTGGTTTTAGCAGCTGAAAGCCAAGCCCTAAAGAAGAATAATGCTTTAGACTTCTACAGCAGAGCTTTTCTGCCACATTCCCAAGTAGCTCTGAGGTTGTGAAATCCCACCAAAGGGAGGAAAAACTGTCAGCTAGTCCAAATGACAGAGCATCTCATACATGTCCCATGGTGTTCTTACATCTGAGTGAGACACAGTTTGAGAGCCCTGGGGGAAAAGCA
>VYZU01088790.1:64717-110103 GCA_013401355.1 Ceyx cyanopectus | reverse complement strand
TTCTGTGATTCTGTGATCACTAGGCCATTTCTAAACAACTTGCAGGTGGGAATTATGCATAGAAATGATTCAGCAAGCAGTCAGGATAAAATATTTGACAAAAGTAAATATTTGCTTTATGTCTTGCCAACCATAGGCAAAGCTGTTCATGGCAAACTTGAACATAACTGTTTTGTGTGAAGGGATTTATTGCCAATTGCTTAGAACTTTTCTACATAGTAACTGTTTTAAATGAAAGTTTTTGATTCTGCCTACTGTACCTCCCCCAACATTTCTGCTTGAATATTTAAACCATTTCCGAGAATGACTTTGAGACCAAAAAACAAAACCAAAACAAAAAAACCCAAAAACAAAACCAAAACCAAAACCACAACAACAAACCAAACCAAAAAAAACCCCACAAAAACAAAAACAAAACAAATAAAAACCAAAAACAAACAATGCCCTCCTGTTTGGTCTACTATGAAAATATTTTAATACTACTTAGGGGTTTTTGATTTGAAAGGGAATATCACGCTCTTTATCATGGTCAAACCCACAAACCAAAGACAACTCTGCTATGAAATATTTAGATGAACCCTATCTGCATCACAAGTATTCTTTGAATGTGTGTGTTCAATATATATTATTCCTGTTAGAGAATTTAACCTGTCAGTCTTCTATAATCTGCATGGTTTTCTGGGCATGTGACATCACAGTGTTTGAAGGACTCGGAGGTGCTATTATTGGGCTAAATGCTGGCAAAACAGATACAAACCAAAAATGACTCTGACCAGGTGGAAAGCTAGTTCTTCAGAGGACACAGGCCACAGGAAAAGAAGAAGAATATACTCTTTATTTCTAAACCTAGTCATTCCTGATCAACCATCTCTATCACAGAAGACTATTACAAAGGCAGTGAGGCTTTACAGATTTTACTACATTTCCCTCAGGAAAAACATATTCCTTCCAATTATAGTTGCCTTTGAAGTTCAAGTATTATCTGCCAAAATCCAGAATACACAGGCTCAGATAAACTGACTTTCTATTTTTTACTCTGATATTCATAGGGAAAAAAAGAAAATCAGGGCATTTTCAGAAGCTTCTATCATTACAATGGGGATGAACCACAGAAAAGCTGAGAAACTCAACATAGTTCCCTTGAACACTGCCTGCTCTTTTCACAGGTGAGCACTCCAAAATATAGCTCATAAACAGGCCCAAATCTGTTATGTCTTCTGCAAGACTAATTTAAGGGCTTTTTTGGCTGGAATTCATTGTACTTCTAGAAGTTCTGAAATAGTCATAATAAATCTGTATGCAACAGATACTAGGATTTAATTTAAAATCGTTTATACTGTTATCACTAAATTATAATATTATGAACTTCCCACATAATATTCTGTGCTACAACAGAAATTATATATTGTTGGAGATGTTTGTTATTACCATTAAAAAAAATATTAAAAATTTATACACAGCAGCTCTGAACACCACGAGTTATTGGCCTTGATTCAGGGTAAGACTGAAGCACATAATCCTGAGGACAAAGCTTGAATGCTTTGCTGATTGGTACTTAATTAGATTTGAGGAAGGGCATAGCCTGCTTTTTTACTTTTTAATTCAAGAACTGTGCAATTATTTTTTTTCTTTTCCTTTAGCTGAATAGAGGAAAAAATACAGGTAGAAGCTGGGATTTTCCTAGTTCATATAAACCATAACTGAAAATACAGGTCTAATTTACACCACATAGGAACTTCAAAACATACAAAGAAAACCATCTATAAGTATCTTGTTCTCTCCCTTTTGCTTCTAAATACACTTCAGTTTGATGGAAGAAATTCTGTTGGTGTTGGTGATTATTTGGCAATGCCCTTAGTTCCCCATCTGGTTCAGCCTTTATTTTCCCCTTCTGGGAGCAGAACCACTAAGGTAACTTTCATTGCCAAACTAATGCTTCCCGACAGCTGACAGGGCACTTGTGAGCTAAATTACACTTCTCACACTTTGCAAATTCTGAACTGAGGATTAAAGGGATTTAATAAAGATTATTACCTATTTAGATTCCTCCTTTTCTGCTTGAAAGGAAGGTTAGATAAAGGCAACAATCCCTAACACTGTGCAGAACTGATGGAGTGCAGAGTTTTGCTCAGGAATATATTCATTCTTCTAGGAAAGGAAGAGTTATTCAAAGCACTTATGCAGAAACTTGGCTGAGGGAGACCTGATCACAATGGTACTCCAGGTCCCTTAGGGCACTTCCCTTTTGTTCTAGAAAAGAGGCTAGAGAATATTTAACTCAAAAGCAAACACAAAATAACCCCCCCCAGACCCCAAACACTACACATGGCAAAGAAAAGCAAACACATTGGAATATTTTGCTTCTGCAAATAATTGCATTCCTGAATTGGATTGCTGAAGAGAGTAATAGGATGCTTGAGAAACTGAGTGTTCTGAATTAGTATCTTATTTCATTTAGGTGTGTAGTTCTGAGGTGGATCTTCTGATCATCCCCAGTTACATTCACAGAAGAATCAGGCTCTGAGCCCTCAGCTTCAATTTCCTTCAGACAAAGCCAAGCCACATTTTCCTCTCCCAAAACAAAAATTTGCTCCTCCAAACCCTAAAATATTTAATCCACAGCCTGGAAAGCTGTAAACTTCCCCTCACACAAATATGTTATGAATGTCAGCTCCTTAGCACATGCTCCTTTGCTCTCCAAAAGCTTTCTGCAGTGCTGTCCTGGATGGCACTGCAAGCCTTGGCCACATTAGGAAAGTCTGTGCACAGTCATCACATCAGTTTGTACAGAGATAACAGATTTTTGCCTTTGGCTTTGTGGGAAATCGGGCTCAGCGAGAACTCCATCACTGGAACACTCCACATGTTGCAGATCAGGATTTCAGGGCATGTGACAGAGACTGGAGCTGACACCAATACAGTCAGATTGTGTACATCAGTACACTTGGGGATTTTAAAAATTACTTCAAGTTTTCATTTTAAGGTTGTCTATAAAGATAGATCAACAGAAATTCCTGTGCTGAGATATGGAATTTTTGTCACAGTTTTCGTTATTTTTACCTTGGCATGAGTAGACAAACTTAGAGCTACAACCACAAACTGATGAATCAACTACCCACGTGATTAAAGAGGTTTGTTTGCAGAGCCATGTTCACAGTGCTTCCATGTGCCTAGAAAGGGAAAATCACTGCAAAACCTCATCTAAACCTTCAGGAACAGTAAAATTGTCATTTGTTACTAACACACAGAGAGGAGGAACCTTCAGAACAGCATTCAGGACAAGTATGTGTTTTATGGACAGATGACAATTATCAAAGCTGGATGGATTACTCTGTAAAAGCAGCAGTGTCTTGTTATGTAAAGAAACCAGAGTCTGGCATAAGGAAGCATTAAGGAAATGGAAGGTGCACTTGTGAAGTTTTGCAGAAATCATGACGGTGATGTGTTATATTCCAGACTTCCTTTGTGAATTCTGAAATATAGTTGTGCTGGTCTTGGTGGGGGAAAAAGCTAAGTCCACATTTTCACTGTCTTTGGGAAGGACACAGTTAAGAGCTCAAAATAGTTGCTAATGAGAACAGTTTTCTAAAAAAAGCCACTAGTGCTCCTTGTGAAGAGAAGGGATGGAAAACAGAATGGCACAACAGACATGCACAGCTAATGAGGAAGAATTTTTAAGTCAGGAAAATGTCCTAAGAGTGGGAGGAAAAATGATTGCTCTGCTTCAGAGTTTTCAGAGATGCAGAGCCCTAGATTTTTATGCAACAAATTATGGAACTGCCAGTTTTTATACTGTATAAATGAACTTGCACTTGTAGGTGGTTTTACAGGAAAGAATGCAATAGGTCTTTTTCACTCCAAATATAGGGTACTTTTCCTTGCAGAAATTAATTTTGTAAAATAGGTCTATAAATAGTTTTTTTTACCATGCTAGTGTAGGGAACTGTTGATCACTGTTCGAGTCAGAGCTGCAAAACTCAAGAGTAAGATTCTGAGTATTACCAGAGAGATACTTCAAAATAGAAGAATTATGGTTTACTACAACTGGCTTCTTAGTTCTTTTTCAGAAGGACATGCTGAAGTGACCAGATAAACGGCAAAATATGGAGAAAGAGTACACTTTTTATGATTCTTTATTCGTTTTATTTCAGTTTCCTCAAACTCCTGACAAAGGCTACTCTGAGAACAGAAAAGTCCTGTGTTAATACAATATTCTGACAAGTACTATAGGCTGAAGAGAGAGATTAAGTTAAACTAATCTATGCTAGAGTCTTTAGAATGTTGTTGTCTTTTTCCTTGGTGATGCCATTACACAGAAGCTGCTCAAGCAAAGAATGAACAGGGGGCAGTTATTCAAACTCTTGTGGTTTCAACAATAGATAAGAAGACAGTTTCAGTGGCAGACACTGTAAGAAACACTGTTAGACATTATATCTCCATATTTTCAGACATGCCAGATTCATCTTTTTTGATTACACGTCTAAGAATCAGTTGATGTAGGCAGGTCTTGCATTTAGCCCCAGGGTCTGTAAAATCAGTTATACTGTAGCCAAGTCAGATCCTCAAGCACTAGAAAGTAGCTCAAGTCTGCTCCCTTAGCCTTGCTGGCTGCCTTTGTTCTCCCCCCCCCCTCCCCCCCCAGTTTATCTGGGTTTTGTTTACATGGAAGCCCACGACAGAGCATGCCACTTTACTGAAGTGATATCTAATAAATAAAATAATTAAATGGCATTTTGGTGAAGATAACTTGGAATTCACATAGTGAACTGACCAGGAGCAGGGTGGTGGAACAGAACTGGTGNAAACTGAGTGTTCTGAATTAGTATCTTATTTCATTTAGGTGTGTAGTTCTGAGGTGGATCTTCTGATCATCCCCAGTTACATTCACAGAAGAATCAGGCTCTGAGCCCTCAGCTTCAATTTCCTTCAGACAAAGCCAAGCCACATTTTCCTCTCCCAAAACAAAAATTTGCTCCTCCAAACCCTAAAATATTTAATCCACAGCCTGGAAAGCTGTAAACTTCCCCTCACACAAATATGTTATGAATGTCAGCTCCTTAGCACATGCTCCTTTGCTCTCCAAAAGCTTTCTGCAGTGCTGTCCTGGATGGCACTGCAAGCCTTGGCCACATTAGGAAAGTCTGTGCACAGTCATCACATCAGTTTGTACAGAGATAACAGATTTTTGCCTTTGGCTTTGTGGGAAATCGGGCTCAGCGAGAACTCCATCACTGGAACACTCCACATGTTGCAGATCAGGATTTCAGGGCATGTGACAGAGACTGGAGCTGACACCAATACAGTCAGATTGTGTACATCAGTACACTTGGGGATTTTAAAAATTACTTCAAGTTTTCATTTTAAGGTTGTCTATAAAGATAGATCAACAGAAATTCCTGTGCTGAGATATGGAATTTTTGTCACAGTTTTCGTTATTTTTACCTTGGCATGAGTAGACAAACTTAGAGCTACAACCACAAACTGATGAATCAACTACCCACGTGATTAAAGAGGTTTGTTTGCAGAGCCATGTTCACAGTGCTTCCATGTGCCTAGAAAGGGAAAATCACTGCAAAACCTCATCTAAACCTTCAGGAACAGTAAAATTGTCATTTGTTACTAACACACAGAGAGGAGGAACCTTCAGAACAGCATTCAGGACAAGTATGTGTTTTATGGACAGATGACAATTATCAAAGCTGGATGGATTACTCTGTAAAAGCAGCAGTGTCTTGTTATGTAAAGAAACCAGAGTCTGGCATAAGGAAGCATTAAGGAAATGGAAGGTGCACTTGTGAAGTTTTGCAGAAATCATGACGGTGATGTGTTATATTCCAGACTTCCTTTGTGAATTCTGAAATATAGTTGTGCTGGTCTTGGTGGGGGAAAAAGCTAAGTCCACATTTTCACTGTCTTTGGGAAGGACACAGTTAAGAGCTCAAAATAGTTGCTAATGAGAACAGTTTTCTAAAAAAAGCCACTAGTGCTCCTTGTGAAGAGAAGGGATGGAAAACAGAATGGCACAACAGACATGCACAGCTAATGAGGAAGAATTTTTAAGTCAGGAAAATGTCCTAAGAGTGGGAGGAAAAATGATTGCTCTGCTTCAGAGTTTTCAGAGATGCAGAGCCCTAGATTTTTATGCAACAAATTATGGAACTGCCAGTTTTTATACTGTATAAATGAACTTGCACTTGTAGGTGGTTTTACAGGAAAGAATGCAATAGGTCTTTTTCACTCCAAATATAGGGTACTTTTCCTTGCAGAAATTAATTTTGTAAAATAGGTCTATAAATAGTTTTTTTTACCATGCTAGTGTAGGGAACTGTTGATCACTGTTCGAGTCAGAGCTGCAAAACTCAAGAGTAAGATTCTGAGTATTACCAGAGAGATACTTCAAAATAGAAGAATTATGGTTTACTACAACTGGCTTCTTAGTTCTTTTTCAGAAGGACATGCTGAAGTGACCAGATAAACGGCAAAATATGGAGAAAGAGTACACTTTTTATGATTCTTTATTCGTTTTATTTCAGTTTCCTCAAACTCCTGACAAAGGCTACTCTGAGAACAGAAAAGTCCTGTGTTAATACAATATTCTGACAAGTACTATAGGCTGAAGAGAGAGATTAAGTTAAACTAATCTATGCTAGAGTCTTTAGAATGTTGTTGTCTTTTTCCTTGGTGATGCCATTACACAGAAGCTGCTCAAGCAAAGAATGAACAGGGGGCAGTTATTCAAACTCTTGTGGTTTCAACAATAGATAAGAAGACAGTTTCAGTGGCAGACACTGTAAGAAACACTGTTAGACATTATATCTCCATATTTTCAGACATGCCAGATTCATCTTTTTTGATTACACGTCTAAGAATCAGTTGATGTAGGCAGGTCTTGCATTTAGCCCCAGGGTCTGTAAAATCAGTTATACTGTAGCCAAGTCAGATCCTCAAGCACTAGAAAGTAGCTCAAGTCTGCTCCCTTAGCCTTGCTGGCTGCCTTTGTTCTCCCCCCCCCCTCCCCCCCCAGTTTATCTGGGTTTTGTTTACATGGAAGCCCACGACAGAGCATGCCACTTTACTGAAGTGATATCTAATAAATAAAATAATTAAATGGCATTTTGGTGAAGATAACTTGGAATTCACATAGTGAACTGACCAGGAGCAGGGTGGTGGAACAGAACTGGTGAAACAGCATGATGAAAAACGCTCCAAGATGACTGGAATTATTTATAAAATAGGAATTTAGGCTTGGCATAGACAGTAAAATTTTGTTGTGATTATTCCAAGCATTAATTGCCTTTCAATTGTAATTTTCATACTGTCAAAAAAATATTCCAGCTTGTAATGAATTTACTTGCTTTTGTTTATTCCATCATATCAAGTTTCCCCTTAATTTGAAAAAACTTTTAAGTTTCCTAATCCAAAGGCTGTAGTTTATTATAATTACAATGCTGATAATCCTTTCCAACAAGGTGTTCCATTAGTTGGGGTGGACTGAACCGAGCGTTTGGGAAGAAGAAATTAAGGACAGCAAATACAGTATCACTTATTTTGGCATCAATATGGACTTTAGTGACTTACTCTGACCTGGATTCTCTACAAACAGTCTTACAATTGCAAAAAGAAAGCCTACTTATGGATATTCCATATGCAGAAAGAAATTTCAACATATTAACAAGTTCTACCCACAAGTAGATTTCCTATGGACATCTGCAGTTACTTAGCTCTCATTACATTGGTCTAAATCTATTTAGAAAAGTATTTACCTTTTCACATTGCCAGTGCAAGCACAGGACAATGCAGCTATAAATGTCCCTTACTCTAGTAGTTTGTACAAGGGATATACACTTCCCAGCTGTTTTACAACAAGTTTTTTTTTCCACCTCAACATGAAGTACAACTGTGTTACTCTAAGAAACATATTTTTCATACAATCATTATGCCTTAAGAGTATTTTATGAAGCCGTATCTTTACATAAAAGTGAAACTGAACTGATTACAAAAAAAAAAAGTGAAAAATATTGACAACTTTTTCAGTCTGCATCATATTAAACTTAATCCAGTGGAACAGAATAAACTAGGATAGGACCTGGAATATTANCACTCCAAATATAGGGTACTTTTCCTTGCAGAAATTAATTTTGTAAAATAGGTCTATAAATAGTTTTTTTTACCATGCTAGTGTAGGGAACTGTTGATCACTGTTCGAGTCAGAGCTGCAAAACTCAAGAGTAAGATTCTGAGTATTACCAGAGAGATACTTCAAAATAGAAGAATTATGGTTTACTACAACTGGCTTCTTAGTTCTTTTTCAGAAGGACATGCTGAAGTGACCAGATAAACGGCAAAATATGGAGAAAGAGTACACTTTTTATGATTCTTTATTCGTTTTATTTCAGTTTCCTCAAACTCCTGACAAAGGCTACTCTGAGAACAGAAAAGTCCTGTGTTAATACAATATTCTGACAAGTACTATAGGCTGAAGAGAGAGATTAAGTTAAACTAATCTATGCTAGAGTCTTTAGAATGTTGTTGTCTTTTTCCTTGGTGATGCCATTACACAGAAGCTGCTCAAGCAAAGAATGAACAGGGGGCAGTTATTCAAACTCTTGTGGTTTCAACAATAGATAAGAAGACAGTTTCAGTGGCAGACACTGTAAGAAACACTGTTAGACATTATATCTCCATATTTTCAGACATGCCAGATTCATCTTTTTTGATTACACGTCTAAGAATCAGTTGATGTAGGCAGGTCTTGCATTTAGCCCCAGGGTCTGTAAAATCAGTTATACTGTAGCCAAGTCAGATCCTCAAGCACTAGAAAGTAGCTCAAGTCTGCTCCCTTAGCCTTGCTGGCTGCCTTTGTTCTCCCCCCCCCCTCCCCCCCCAGTTTATCTGGGTTTTGTTTACATGGAAGCCCACGACAGAGCATGCCACTTTACTGAAGTGATATCTAATAAATAAAATAATTAAATGGCATTTTGGTGAAGATAACTTGGAATTCACATAGTGAACTGACCAGGAGCAGGGTGGTGGAACAGAACTGGTGAAACAGCATGATGAAAAACGCTCCAAGATGACTGGAATTATTTATAAAATAGGAATTTAGGCTTGGCATAGACAGTAAAATTTTGTTGTGATTATTCCAAGCATTAATTGCCTTTCAATTGTAATTTTCATACTGTCAAAAAAATATTCCAGCTTGTAATGAATTTACTTGCTTTTGTTTATTCCATCATATCAAGTTTCCCCTTAATTTGAAAAAACTTTTAAGTTTCCTAATCCAAAGGCTGTAGTTTATTATAATTACAATGCTGATAATCCTTTCCAACAAGGTGTTCCATTAGTTGGGGTGGACTGAACCGAGCGTTTGGGAAGAAGAAATTAAGGACAGCAAATACAGTATCACTTATTTTGGCATCAATATGGACTTTAGTGACTTACTCTGACCTGGATTCTCTACAAACAGTCTTACAATTGCAAAAAGAAAGCCTACTTATGGATATTCCATATGCAGAAAGAAATTTCAACATATTAACAAGTTCTACCCACAAGTAGATTTCCTATGGACATCTGCAGTTACTTAGCTCTCATTACATTGGTCTAAATCTATTTAGAAAAGTATTTACCTTTTCACATTGCCAGTGCAAGCACAGGACAATGCAGCTATAAATGTCCCTTACTCTAGTAGTTTGTACAAGGGATATACACTTCCCAGCTGTTTTACAACAAGTTTTTTTTTCCACCTCAACATGAAGTACAACTGTGTTACTCTAAGAAACATATTTTTCATACAATCATTATGCCTTAAGAGTATTTTATGAAGCCGTATCTTTACATAAAAGTGAAACTGAACTGATTACAAAAAAAAAAAGTGAAAAATATTGACAACTTTTTCAGTCTGCATCATATTAAACTTAATCCAGTGGAACAGAATAAACTAGGATAGGACCTGGAATATTATGAGACCCCCACCTTGAGTACTGTGTCCAGTTTTGGACACCCCAGTTCAGAAAAGATAAAGATTTGCTGGAGAGAGTCCAACGCAGGGCCACCAAGATGATTAGGGGAATGGAGCATCTCCCTTATGAGGAGAGGCTGAGAGAGCTGGGGCTCTTTAGCCTGGAGAAGAGGAGACTGAGGGGGGACGTCATTAATGTCTATAAATATGTTAAAGGTGAGTGTAGAGAGGATGGAGCCAGACTTTTCTCAATGTCATCCAATGACAGGACGAGAGGCAATGGGTGCAAGTTGGAGCACAAGAGGTTTAGGGTCAACACAAGGAAGAACTTTTTCTCAGTGAGGGTGCCAGAGCTCTGGAACAGGCTGCCCAGGGGGGTTGTGGAGTCTCCATCTCTGAAGACACTTAAGACCCGCCTGGATCTGTTCCTGGGCGACTTGGTCTAGGTGATCCTGCTCAGGCAGGGGGTTTGGACTAGATGATCTTCTAGGTCCCTTCCAGCCCCTAATATCTGTGATCTGTGATCTGTGATCTGAGAACATTGGAAAACACTAAAACACTTCTAACATCCACAGGATTGATGTTGCCATCAGTTAACCTTTGCTGTATAGGCAGATAAATTATTCAATCACTTAATGGTATTTAAATTTAAGTGCAATTGTACAGGTCCCTAGACTGTAGTTGGAGTTAGTTTAAAACGCAGAGTCTGAAACATGCTGAAGTGGAGCACTAAACGGCAATCAAACTGAAAGGCTCAAAAGTACACGAGAGGGCCTGCGAGGTAGGCTGGGAACAAGGCAGCAAACGGGATGTGCTACTTTCCTGCTTCTAGGCAAGCTCTTAGCTGTCTAGGGAATGGCTTCCCAGCAACTCTCCACTCCAGGAGGAGTAACAAACCCTTCTAAAAGCAAACTCATGGCCAAGAGTCAACACGGAGCTACGGAGGGACTGCGTTATTTTGGCTACCTCCAAAAGACATGAGTGCCTCGACAGCACAAAGAAGTGGTGTGACCTGAAGATGCAAACCATATTATGCACGTTGTAAAAATGTGTCAAAATAATGTAATTAACCTGAATGAACACACTGCCTTGGAACTGAGTGTCCTACTGGTGTTATCCCTCCCACCTGGGAAAGGCAAGGGCACACCATAGCAGCGTGGAGCCCAAGCAACCCTCTGCCTGTATGTTTTTGTCTGATGCAAACATTCTGCAAATTCAAGTCCTTAGCTGTATTGCAGCTCAATGCTAGAATAGATCCTGACTGAGGCTCCTGTGTTTATCTACTATAATTATATTTTATTCAGCTACTTTTGTCTCTGTCACAACTAATTTTAGAATTACATGTTAGTCACACTACTAAAAACGGAATAGTTCAGATACATAATTTGGAGAGCTAAGCTATGAGATGACTTCTGAACAGAGAGCTAGTCACTTAAGAATGTGTTTGTTTGTCATTTGGCTAAATCAGTCCCAGACAATGTATCACCATCTGGAAAGTATTACTGTAATAAACATTATTATTATTATTGTTATTATTATTAATAATAATAATAAAATAATTCCAAAGAAGGATATTTGAGAATGCCCTGGCCTATATTGCTACTTAGATACTCAGATAGAACCTATGGAACTAAATATCCATATAGGGTAATCTTAAAATGTGCAGGAGTATGGAGAAGCCCTCACTAAAGAGCTTCCAATTTCTTTGGAAAGACAGCATGGAAAACTCCAGCCAATGTTTATTTAATTTATAATGACCGGGTGAAACAGTCACAGTAACTGAATCATTCTCCAGCATAAAAACGAGATGGTTTGTAATCCAGTCTTACTGCATCAGGCCATATGTGCTGGTTCATTAAAGGCAGTTAAATTGAAGCAGGACATCCAGACTGGCTGTACAAATGTACAGTGCAATCAGCTACTTCCACAAAGCTAGTAAAAGTTGCCCAGAGCTCATCAAGCTGAACTATGAAAAAACTTTATGAATTTTACTCATAACTTGTCTCTCACTGAATGCTTGAGATATGGGAATGAAAAGTTTTGCTTGTAGGTTTGTGACTTTGGGAGAACAAGTATTCTTACACCGTAACAAATCTGTATTTTCAAGTCTGTTCTTTAAAAAGACAATTATATTCACAAGGAAATAGGGGCCTTTGCTTATAGAAATAGGGCAAGATACAAAAATACAGAGTGAGATGAAAACTGAACAGTCTCTTCTCTGCATCTAACATACTTGTAAGGGGATCATTCAAAACCTGAGCATGTTACTTATAGTTTGGATTGACGGGCAATGTTAACAGTCTGAGCTTCAGCAAGGCCAAGTTCTGGGTCCTGCTCTTGGGCCACAACAATCCCATGCAAAGCTCCAGGCTTGGGGAAGTTGTGGCTGGAAAGCTGTCTGGTAGAAAAGGACCTGGCGTTGTTATATATAGTTATTTTTCACTGATCATTATTTATTTTGCCTGGAAGCAAGCCTGCCATTTTCATGCAGTTTGCTGTTGTTTATTTGGTTTGGTTTTGTTTGGTGGGTTTTTTTTTTTGTTGTTGTTGTTGTTTGTTTTTTTTTTTAACAGTTTCATGCCACTGGGTATTGCCTAGTTATGAAATGCAGCCAGAAGAGCTGTTTGTGTAATTGCACTCTCAGTGAAGCAGTTAAATCCTCTCCTTCAGCACTTGCTCTCACACCCACATACTCTTATTTGTATGCAGTGTCTTATCTCTTGCTGTCTGGCTTGTGAATTATGTGTCTGCTGGTACATTTTTTGTTCTGCCAGTGTTTGCTTATCACTGGTTGGTCATTTTTCACTTCTTGAAATACACAGTCATCACAGTCTCCAGTTGTGCTTCCATGGCAGAAAAGTATGTCCCTTCATTTTGACTTTTAAGCCTGTTTGGGCTAAAAGAGACTAGGGTCCCTCTACTCAAACCAGGCTTTGTTTTTCTACTTGAGATCAATCTGGAGCTGAAAAATTAGGTCAGGTTAGTATTTTGTTACTGAAGTTACTAGTCAGCAGTAGTCTTGTCCTCTGTCCATGAAATACTGGGTCATAATGGGACACACCGTGGGCGGTGTGGGGAAAGACCCATTCAGCAGAGCTCCACCCAAGTGTGTGCACCAGAGACCAACACTGCAGGGCAGAAAATGGTTTCCTAAAAGGATCAAAATCACCTTAAGCAGGGGAACCACCTGAGTGGCAGGAACCACTTGCTCCCCAAGTTACAACATCTGGCTCCAGCTCTGTCATTGAGCCACCATAACTCCCCCCACATGCAGTGGCAAGAATCAGACACTGGAGGGTTGACTGTCTTCCTGGTATTGCTGCCAAAAATACTTTGGCACCATATGTGGAGGGGAAAAAAAAAACCCAACAGGTTGCATTTCTGACTAAGTTACTGGTACAAATATACATGCATTTTAATGAAAACACTATTCACAGAGCAGAGTGTTGAAGAAATTAAAATACCTATGGGATTTTCAATAGCATATCCTAAGGGGATTCCTCTATTTGTTTTGACTTTGATTAAGAAATTAATTGCTGACAAATTTATCACACAGTGTGTGCACTGATCTTCCAATCAGCTTTGTCTGCCTCTTTCCCTATGGTGCTTTGTTCCTGAAATATCAACAAAGTCTCCGGGGTGCTAAAAAGAGTAATACTGTAATACTTATGCAAATTGCCTGGCCCCAACTGGATGTCAACAGAGCAAAGACAAGTTAACACTTTGCTAGTAAAACACCAGTACTGCTTACAAAGGGAATAAACAGATGATAAATAGATAAATAAACAGAATTATCCATTGATGAAATGACGAATTGTGGACAAAGATATGCCAGAAACCTTGCCAGGATATGTTTCCCATACTGATTTGGGTTTGGTTTGTTTGGGTTTTTTTCAGTGGAAATTAAGGAACTTACTTTCTGTCATTCAGTGAGCTAGCATCTGATTTTATGTAGGTACATCTATACATGTTCAAAAATAATACATAGAGACACGTCTTGGTTTTTGGTTATTGCTGTCACTAAAGAAGATGATAGATCATTCTTCAAATCCTCAGTTTTTATTATTTCACATATCCCTACATCTCTGCACTGCACAACTGTTTGTTAGTATGTTGTTTCCCTGTAAGGTAAACTGAGACAAATACTTCCTAATTAATCTATTTTTCTATAGTAACGAGGTTTTCCCTGTCAGATAATTTGCTTGTGCTAAGCCAGCCATATGGGCCCTGAACATTCAGTTCCTAAATTCTAATTGCTACAAGGCATTGAATGATCCATCTCCAGGCACTACCACAAAATCTGTTTGCAACAGTATAGATTTATTTTCTTTAGGAAATATAGAGCTCGTTGCAAAGCTGCATTGCCAAAAGATTGGGTACAGAAACACATCCCATTCTAGCAGTGGGATACACTGGTGGCTATAATATGAGGCTCCATACAGTAACACCATAAAGTTTGCTCTAAATTTACACTGCAGTTACACTGGCCTTCCACCAGATGCCAATATATTACAGCAGATACTAACTCGAGAATAGGAAGAATAATACATATTTTTCATATATGTTCTTGATCTAACATGGTTTAAAACTTCTACAGTTAACACTCCATCAGATTTATATTAGCTGCCAGTTCTTGCTATAAGCTTAACTGGAGTCCATGATGACCAAATATAATATAAAGATTCTCTGAACTAAGTTCTGTAAATTCAGGTGATTATCAAGATGTGGTTAAATAGATACAATCTATTTTAAGGAAAACCAGAGTAGAGAGACATGCTGCTAACAGGTACTGTGGAAATTTTCTCTCATAAAGTCAGGATTCCTTTTTTATATGAGAATTACTTTATTTTTCTTTATATAAACATGTATCATGCTGATTCTGGGGGCTACTAAATCTCAGGGGTTAATCACTTATCATCCAGCACAATAATTTCCATTTATGTAGTGAACCGCTATAGTACTATTGTCTGTATCCATCCTATAGCCACTCTTAAATTTCACTCTTTGGTTTACCAAAGATTGGTTATCTACAATTTTTTTTTCAATATCTAGATATATGTCAGGGATCAGAAAAGCTTTTTGCATAAGTAGACAAAAAGCTTATGTAAGATTTTTTGACAGGTATAACAGAGACACTCACACTATGGAGCAGATATGGAGATTTATGTTGTAGAATAATGAGAATGTGAATTTCGGGATTATGTGCACAGTGAGAAAAGTAGATATTGCAAGAAAAACAATACATATTTTAAAAGAAAAGATTTCTCTGAAACATGACCCCATAATGAGCTTATTGGTTAGTTTAAAGGCAGCAGAATATTTTATAGTTGCAGTAAATGAGATGTGCTGTGTCAGTTTGCTTTTAGTCTTAGAGAAACAACAGCCCTGAGGTTGCATTTCAATCACTGTGATAACAGATGACTTAAAACATACTCCTTAGCTGCTGAGTAGGATTGCTTCCTGCCTGGCACAATAACCCTTCCCTTCCCCATGGATCTGTTCCTTCATAAAGGTCAGCACAGCCTCTGCTTTGCCTTTGTCACTTAAGAAAAAGGCCATCAGGAAACACATTAATATATTCTCTAACCCTTGAGCTCCAAGAGGACTTCTTGCCCTTCTTTTTTAAAGATGTAGGCTGAATATATAGCTTTAAAAAAACTCAACAAACAAGCAAAACCAACCAACAAAAAATAAAATAAAAATTTAAAAAGCACATATAAAAAAGTAAAACAACCAACCACAAAACCAAAACAAACCAACCAAAAACACACAAAAACCCCAAAACCAAAACAAACTACCCCAAGAACATATGAAACCCCAACAACACA
Organism: Ceyx cyanopectus; assembly: GCA_013401355.1. Classification (NCBI taxonomy): domain Eukaryota; kingdom Metazoa; phylum Chordata; class Aves; order Coraciiformes; family Alcedinidae; genus Ceyx; species Ceyx cyanopectus. The sequence goes on along the minus strand of VYZU01088790.1, from coordinate 94,317 downwards.
AGAAAGATATTTCTCATTGAAAATGTTTTTCTGATTTTATAAAAACAATCCTCAATAAAAATCCATATTGGTATTTGGCAACTGTTTCTTTCCTTGCCGGACAGAAAGTTATTTTCACTTAAAAATTAAGGCACTTGCTAAAATGCTTCCTCAAAGATACTTCTCCCCGCACAACTGTTTTTTCATATGACTGCTAACATCAAAAAGAGGATAACTGGACTGCACTGATGCTTCAGGACTATTTTCAATAAAACAAGTCGACTGAATAAAAATACGAAATAAGTTTCAACTGTTGGGCACTAGATATTTTAAATACATTTTGGTGCTATATGGTCTTCCAGTTGTTAGCATTAGCTGTTAATATTGGCCTTGATTATAAGTTTTAGCTGCACATTACTGTGTCTGAGCTCTCTAGTGATGCACTTGGTGTTTTTAAGAATCAGTGATAATTTATAAAGCATGCAAAGGTACCAAAGACAACAGAATTATAACCTTGTTCAGTGTAATTTGAAGGGGGTATGCAAGCCCCTTGAAAAGGTTAATATTATTCTCTATATTCTAATACTCCCTTTGTTTGCATAATCCTCAGGAGTATCATGGTTTGGGATTTGGCTGCTTCTAGCAGACCAAAGGACAAGCTGGAGGACAGACCAGTAGTAATGATCACAGAATCAGAGAAACATAGAATCACAGATATTAGGGGTTGGAAGGGACCAGTTGCAGCTGGTCTTCTTAAGGGACATTTACTTGACAGAGGAAGTTTTTGAGCAGTACTATTTTTAAGTACCCCTGATTCTTCCTTCAGACCAGTTATTTTTTTCTACTGCATTTGCTTTTGAAACACCAAGTAATTCTGAAATCCATTATCACCCATTAACTGACTTTGTAAGTCTTTTTTTTTTTTTCCAGGTACCACGTGTTCCTAGAAGAAGGTTACAACTGCTGCTTCACTTGTGTTTCAGTTGGTAGGAAGCACAGCTTTACACATCCAGCTTGACCATTCAAAATCCCTTCTTATTTTTTTTATTGTCTATTTTATTTCCAGCTTCACCACACCCACCACCTCTCAGTTTGTCTCCTGCATCTATTGCCTCAGATTTATGCAGCACAAGAATCATAGAATCATTCAGATTGGAAAACACCCTTGGGACCATCGAGTCCAAGCATTATCCCTACTTTACAAAGTTCACCCCTAAACCATGACCCTCAAAACCACATCCAAACGACCCTTAAACACACCCAGGGGTGGTGACTTGACCATCTCCGTGGGTAGCCTGTTCCTCCCCTGCTGCAGCTGGAATCCATCCCCTCGTTCTATCGCTAATTACCTGTGAGAAGAGACCAGCACCAACCTCTCTACAATGTCCTTTCAGGTAGTAAACTACGCTCGCAGCTATGAAACAGCATTTTTTCCCTAATGATCCGAAGGGGGCGAACAGCGGCGAGACCCGGGAACCTCTGCACCGCCTCGGCCGAATTTCTTCCCTCAGCTGCCGATGCCTTGGCGCGGTTCGCTCCTTCTCCAAGGAGCAGGAGACGGCGGTGCAGCTGGAGCGGCAAAGCCCGAAGTGGAGCAGGTCCTTGCCTGCGGTGGTTGAGCTAAACTTGGCTCTGGCAGCAGACCAAGAGCAGGTCGAGTACAGGCGGGGTTCCTCGCCAGGCTCCCTCGCTGACCCTTTCAAGGCAGCTCTACCTCCCTCTCGTGGGGGATGAGCCACGGGCACCGTTTTCCCCATGAACAGGCTGCACGGTTAGATATTCCTGGCCCTAAAGTTTATATACTAACAAGATAAACTCTTTTATTAAACAGATTGAAAGGACCTCACGCTCTAATATCGAAGAAAAATAGTTACTTTACCTGCACTGTCTCCCTACATTAAACCACCCCACTCATCAGTGTAATACTCCCGCTTCTTCATCGGGTTTCAGCAAAGCTTCCCAAGGCTCCTCCCTGCCCCTGGCCTCCCCCGGCTCTGTCTGTGACATCCCCCTCCTCCAGCTCTTGCTTGCACAGTACCTGAGTGAAATCTGACAGAAACAACACATTTTTTTGAAGATTCATGCTCCTTGTCAGTTGAGGATGAAATTGTGATAATAAGTCTTTTCTTGTATTGGTCATGTGTCTTATTTTCACTTTAATTTTCAGAAAAAAAAACAGTTGCCCCTTGTAAAGAATCTAATTTGCAATACTACGAATCTGTAGAAGCACAAATCAGAACAATGTGCTTTCATCATAGTTCTTGTCACTGGCCTTTGAAATGTCTTATTTCAATATTTGGAGGCAACTCATGATCAGCAAATTCACATCCACCGGGAATTTACCTTCACACTTAGAGGAATTGAAAGAAGAATTGGCAAAGACTGATTCTGTCAGTGTCGGTGGTGCTCAGCCAGCCAGAGCACCCAGCAAAGAAGACTTATGCAGAATATTTGAATTTTTTTTCTGGAAAAAAAATACTAAAAATATAACATTACAGGATAAAAACCCAAACAAAACCAAACTCTCCGTATTATAACCCTGAATATAAACACAAAGTACATCATGAAATTCAATTGTAACTTCCAAGAGGCTTACAGGAGTTCTAAAACAATCTATGTCATGTTAAAACCTCCACAGTGCTGATAAAATCTTAACTTCAGGCTTGCTACCATCACTACAGCCCAGGACAAAATTCTATTTGTACATAATTAATCAAATTATATCTTAATTGCTCGTCACTAGGCAACCATTGATTTTAAGATGAGTGATCAATCCTTGGAGACAAAAATATAATCAGGAGTTTTCAGTTAGCCCTTTAAATAATCATTAAAACCAAAGAATCACTCTTCCTCTCCCCGGAAGATCACTTTTTAACTCACAGCTTCAAAGAACCACAGCAGGTACATTTGTGCAGTTTTGCTAAATCAATCCCTGCTTTTAATTATGTAAGGGTTGTAAAAATGTTTGAAAAAAGAGAACTTAAAAAGAAAACGTTTGAAAAGAAAATGTAAGTATGAGGGACAGAATTTAGTGTGTTGTTAACCTTCTCTAAATCTCAGGACTGAAAGGTACTATTGGGTCATTTTGTCATTGTCTCCTGCAGTCTCCTTACAAGAGTATTTTCATATTGTTACTACACTTTTTTTTTTTTGGTAGGCAAAAATCAACCTGTCCACCTCCTTTGGTGCTGGAGAAGCTTTGCCTCCTGACTATCAAGTGTATGCATCAGTTCCTGTCAATTTTTTTTGTGTGTGTGTTTTTTTGTTTTGTTTTTTTGTTTTGTTTTGTTTTGTTGTTGTTGTTGTTGTTTTGTTTGTTTGTTTGGGTTTGTTGTTTTGTTGGTTTTTTTTTAATACACTCCCAGTCCCTTCTTCCTGATCTCGATTTCAACAGCACCTTGCCACTAACATTTCCTGTCTTCATGGGAAATGTCTTTCCTGATGAATTGTATCTTCTTAGAAATGAGAAAGATCTGGGTGGCATGATTATGCCTTCAAAGCAGCCATACAAGGTGTCAAGGAAACAGCCGTTCTACAAAACACTTCAGGCATCTCTACCAGTGAAATAAATGTAGGCAAATGAATAAAGATCCTGAACATGTGAAATATGAATCATGATTACCTATGCCAATTAGCCTAACCGAGAATGGATGGGTTAATTTGTTCAGATTTGACAAGAGGGCAGCAATTTGACAGAAAAGAGGAAGAAAGAAGTGAGAGAAGGATCCCTCCAATGGCCAGCAGTGCTTCTAGAAGAATCAGCTGTGCATACACAGGCAGCTTAAGCAGCAGAATCATTACATGCTAGTTTAACATTTCTAAGGGAAAAAAAAGATCAAGAAGAAGAGTGGATGCCAAGATAGAAGACACAAGTATCAAGGAACTGATTAAGTTGCACTGACAGAAAAGCAGTACTTTTTTTGTTTCAGAAAAAAAAAAAAAAGAAAAAAAGAGAAAAAGAAAAAAGCAATTGCTCCAATTACATAAAAAGAATGAGGAAAGTTAAAATGAAATCAGCTCGACAAAGTTGTGGGTCTCTAATAATCTCACTCCAGAAGGAAGTATACAACAGGAAATGAATAAGGAGCAAACAAATTTCTGAAGCATGAAGGACAGAATGAGGCTGTCCAAGGCACAAAAGCAGATCCAACAGGCAAAGGTCATCAAAGGCAGAAGAAAACATTCTACCCACACACAGCCACACATGTTGGAAGGGGAGTAGTGCAGGAAGGGGTGGTACAGAAAATACAGTGTTTATTCTCTGTCTGCTTTAGAGGCACGTGCACAAGTTTGTACTTTGTATTGCTTTACTCCTACCAGCTTCAGATCTTTCACCTCTTCCTGTTTCTCTTCTGTTCCCCAAACTACCCTAGCTCATCCAGGTTATTTTCCATATTGACCCTGTCCTGCAGCATGCGTCATACCTCTTACAGCTCCACGGCATCTGAGAACTCTCCACCACCTTGGTGAAACACCGGTGAGTATGGAACACAAACCAGACCCTTGCAAGATCCCACCCAAAACATATTCGACTTCCTTGATAGTATTCTCAGTGTCAAGCTTGATTGAAATCTGAATACTAAGTCTTGCACCCAGCTCGCTACACACAGCCTTGGCTGGATTTCTCTAGCTTATTTACTGTATGAGCATATAAAAAATAACAGTATCAAAAGCTTTAGCAATTACAAGACAGATTAAATTTACTGCTTCCTCTCTGTCCAAAAGACATGTTATCCTATCAAAAAAAGAAATAATATTGGTTTAACACAATTTATGGATTATAATTAATCTCATCTTTCAAGTACTGATATTTATGTGGAATTTTTACTCCAGAATTTATCTGGAAATTAGAGTTGGTTGACAGGCGTACAACTGCCCACCCACCCCGTCTCCTTTCCTTCCCCTTCTTCCCTACTAAAAATAAGTACCACATCTGTTTTCTCAGAACTTTTCCTGTCTTCCAAGTTAGCAGACAGTGCAAACAGCTCTAATTTCTGTGATTCTGTAATTTTTAAACAATTTTAAATGTTTTTAATTTGGGGGTGCCTAAAATGTTGGTTGATGCAATATCCTGGCTCTTCACTGCTGCTATGAATTCTGTTAATGGAGAAGGACAAGAGCTCTTAATACTATAAATTGTAGACATGCCTCTCTACAAAAATTATTTCAAGTAGCTTAGAATCAGAGGAAAACAAACAAATTCTCTGTTGGAATTAAGGCTGATGGCATAAAGTCTTGAAGTTTGCACTTCACATACAGTTAAAAAGAGTAATATGATAAAACAATTGGTAAAAATTCTATTAATCTTTTATGTAAGGGTGTGTCTGATCCCTTAGTCTGAAAAAAAAAAAAAGAAAGAAAAAGAAAGAAGATGGGAACAGAAAGTGAAAAAGATTAACACATTACAATATTATATTTGCACTAATAAAGGTCATAAAAAATACTGTATAGTTTCTTCCATGGCATATTTTTTTTAGAAATTTTTAGAAATTAGTATTTCTCAGTGAAAGCACTAGGATTAGGAAGGTTTTACCTCATTCCCCAAAAGACAAAAAAACCCAAAACCCTCTAAAGTGAGAAGCTTTGCTGTCAGTCATGTGAATAGGAACTCCAAAGCATGTTTGTAATTATTAAANACTCCTACCAGCTTCAGATCTTTCACCTCTTCCTGTTTCTCTTCTGTTCCCCAAACTACCCTAGCTCATCCAGGTTATTTTCCATATTGACCCTGTCCTGCAGCATGCGTCATACCTCTTACAGCTCCACGGCATCTGAGAACTCTCCACCACCTTGGTGAAACACCGGTGAGTATGGAACACAAACCAGACCCTTGCAAGATCCCACCCAAAACATATTCGACTTCCTTGATAGTATTCTCAGTGTCAAGCTTGATTGAAATCTGAATACTAAGTCTTGCACCCAGCTCGCTACACACAGCCTTGGCTGGATTTCTCTAGCTTATTTACTGTATGAGCATATAAAAAATAACAGTATCAAAAGCTTTAGCAATTACAAGACAGATTAAATTTACTGCTTCCTCTCTGTCCAAAAGACATGTTATCCTATCAAAAAAAGAAATAATATTGGTTTAACACAATTTATGGATTATAATTAATCTCATCTTTCAAGTACTGATATTTATGTGGAATTTTTACTCCAGAATTTATCTGGAAATTAGAGTTGGTTGACAGGCGTACAACTGCCCACCCACCCCGTCTCCTTTCCTTCCCCTTCTTCCCTACTAAAAATAAGTACCACATCTGTTTTCTCAGAACTTTTCCTGTCTTCCAAGTTAGCAGACAGTGCAAACAGCTCTAATTTCTGTGATTCTGTAATTTTTAAACAATTTTAAATGTTTTTAATTTGGGGGTGCCTAAAATGTTGGTTGATGCAATATCCTGGCTCTTCACTGCTGCTATGAATTCTGTTAATGGAGAAGGACAAGAGCTCTTAATACTATAAATTGTAGACATGCCTCTCTACAAAAATTATTTCAAGTAGCTTAGAATCAGAGGAAAACAAACAAATTCTCTGTTGGAATTAAGGCTGATGGCATAAAGTCTTGAAGTTTGCACTTCACATACAGTTAAAAAGAGTAATATGATAAAACAATTGGTAAAAATTCTATTAATCTTTTATGTAAGGGTGTGTCTGATACCNTTAGTATTTCTCAGTGAAAGCACTTGAATAGGCAGATAGTTCTGACCACTGCCTTTGTAAAAGCAGACCGCAGTGTCTGGGAAAGGAGAGTCTTGGCTGAAATGAAAGAGAAGAAAGAAATCTGTGTCTCATAACAGATGTCTAGCCTTTCACATTTTAAATATTCTCTTTTGATGCTTGCTGATTCATTTCTCCACATCCTTTCTTGGATATCTTAGCTACTCAGTGTCACACCTTTCACTCATGTATCTTTTGAACAAGAACGTAAGTTACACCCAGGGCTGACAGCTTGTCATCTTTCACCCAATAATTCACACTGCAAGATGCCGATATCCACGACTGTAAGAATCTGATTTATATTTTTGCTTATTGAGCTAAAAATTTAAAACTAACTCTGGTACCCGAGGTTGCACTTATTGACAAAAGAGCCAATAAAATAATATTAAATTAATGGTTTGTTCAAGTTTGTTCATTTGGGGTTTTTTTTATGGAGAAGGAAGCCTTCAGTGGCTGCAATTTTATTGCACGAGGTGTTACACTTATTTAATATTAGCAAGGAAGTTCTCAAATGCTTTTGTCATGGGGCTTTATCTCAGTCTATGTACACAGCTCACTTCTTCCATTTACCATCACAAATGACCCGTATCCACCCCGCAGAACTGCATGAGATACCATCCCATAAGCACTTAGTATCTGGACTACTGCCTGCTCAACATGATCAGCCAGCTCTCTTAAGGCCAGCAACAAGTGTTCTGCAGACCAGAAATTCCACAACCTTCCAATGAACAAATATTTAAAGCATCCATGTCTGAAAAAAAATATTTTCTTATGACATTTTAAAAACCCACAGAATAACCTTCAGAGAGTCATTAAAAGGGCTCCAGAAAACACCACTTCAACACCAGTACTCCTTCTAAGATCTGCACATCTAATACATGCACACTCATGCAAACTCATAGATGCTCATATATGTAATCTGGCATAATTTGTTCCCTAATCCTGGGGACAAAAATATGAGCACACTATAGTGTTATTGACTTTTTGACCTTTCTTGTTTAGAAAAGGATACATGATTTCTGGTTCTGCTCCATTAGGAAAAAATATTATAAAGAGTCAGTCCTACTGCTCTGACATCCCCTAAGCCCTGCTCCTTCCCAGGGTGATGCAAGTACAGCCTCATATGTAGATAAAACCCACCCACAAATGTACAGGGACTGAACCACACCTGGTTTTCTCAGGCTTTGCCTATCAGGTTAGCTGTGAACTGCAAGTTTTCATCATTCCCTTTCTCATGTTGACTATCGTCTGACGTACAACAAAGTGCAAGGTGATATTGGAACCCCTCCTTCAGTCAAGGCACTGGGTTTCTTCCACCCAGCACCAGTTTTTATGGAACAAAAAAGTCACAGAAATTAACAGAGGGCTGGAGCACCTCTCCTATGAGGACAGGCTGAGAGAGTTGAGGCTGTTCAGCCCGGACAAGAGAAGGCTCTGGGGGGACCTTATAGCACCTTCCAGTACCTTAAAGGGACCTATAAGCAAGCAGGGGAGGGTCTATTCATATTACCCCTTGTAATGACTTTGAGCTAGAAAAGTGTAAATTTAGTTTAGATATTAGGAAAAAGTTCTTTCATATGAGCGTGACAGATCACCGGAATGGGTTGCCCATAGAATTAGTGGAGGTCCCATCCCTGGAGACGTTCAAGGCCAGGCATGAGGAGGCTCTGAGCAGCCTGAACTAACTAGAGATGTTCCTGTTTATTGCAGGGGGGTTGGACTAGATGACCTTTGGAGGTCTCTTCCAACCCAATACATTCTATGATTCTGTAACTTGGCAGAATTGTGTAGCTTCATGTTTGCCAACTTGCTGCTCACACCAACTGATGCAGCCAGCATCTGGGCATAAGGAGGTATCACTTCAGTGAGGGCACTGCTGAACAGGTAGCTCTCCTAAGAAGAGGAGGCTGCAGGGATGAGGCAGTGGGTAGAAAAGGGCTCCTTGCATGGTGTATTTGTGTACAGTCCAAGTGCTACCTGACTCTGAGTGAACTCTCTTTAGCAGTATTGAAAACAATTAAACATTTCCAACATTTCACAGAATTACAGAATTACAGAATGTTAGGGATTGGAAGGGACCTAGAAAATCATCTAGTCCAACCCCCCTGCCAGAGCAGGATCACCTAGACCAAGTCACCCAGGAACACATCCAGGTGGGTCTTGAATGTCTCCAGAGGAGACTCCACAACCTCCCTGGCGAGCCCATTCCAGAGCTCTGTCACCCTCACTGAGAAAAAGTTTTCCCTTGTGCTTACCCTAAACCTCTTGTGCTCCAGCTTGCACCCATTGCCTCTTGTCCTGTCATTGGATGACATTGAGAAGAGTCTGGCTCCATCTTCCCTACACTCACCTTTAACATATTGATAGACATTGATGAGGTCCCCCCTGTCTCCTCCAGGCTAAAGAGCCCCAGCTCTCTCAGCCTCTCTGAATAAGGGAGATGCTCCACTCCCTTAATTACCTTGGTAGCCCTGTGCTGGACTCTCTCCAGTAAATCTCTGTCTTTCCTGAACTGGGGTGCCCAAAACTGGACACAGTATTCCAGGTGGGGTCTCACCAGTGCAGAGTAGAGGGGGAGGAGAACCTCCCTTGACCTGCTGTCCACACTCCTCCTAATGCATCTCAGGATGCCATTGGCCTTCTTGGCTGCAAGGACGCATTGTTGGATCACAGACATCCTCCTGTCCACCAGGACCCCCAGGTCTCTTTCTCCAGAGCTGCTCTCCAAGAGATCAGCCCCCAGCCTGTACTGATACATGGGGTTGTTCCTCCCCATTTGCTTAAGTTGATTATAGTTCTAAGGTTGGGAAATCTCAGTTCTAACAATCCTATTTTTTCTGTTGAGGCTTTTAAAGTTTTTTCTCCTGACCATAAGAAATCATAGCTCAACCAACTGTAGAAATAACTTAAAAATATATTACATCTATAAAATCCCTAACAGGATTCTGTCCAATAGGAAAGTAAAACCTATGCCTTTTAAAAGACACTGAAGGGCACCTTTGTGATATTCAGACAGTAGGTGGTGTTCTAACTCTGAAAGAAGCATACCAGACCTGTGTCCAACAACTACTGCATTACAGCAAGGCCAAGGGCTATAAAGAAGTCAGTAATTTAATAAATTTTTGAATCACTGAAGTCTGTCAAAGAAGATTTTACATTCTTCACTATCAGAATTTTACACCCTCATATATTAAAACCATTTTCTTTTTTTTTTTTTTCCAAAAACTCATCAGGGGTCTACTTAGAGTAGCAGCCTGAACAGGTTCAATAGAACTTTAACTAGGAAGACAACAGGTATTCCAGAAAATGAGCCACTTCTGCACAGGTTATTTCGTTTATTTTTTCTAATTGCATTATTGCCAAAAATGTAGAATCTAGATCCAGAGGAAGACACCTGCACAATGTGACACATTAGGAAAGTTTGATTTATTTGAAAGGAATCAGTAGAAGTTAAACTGCTATGAAAAGTAATCCAATCCATTTATGATGCATGTGCAACTTCAGCTAACTACGTACCATGGGAGGTCAGAGTGTTATAATCCCAAATAAACCAGCAGCTATAGGAAGGCTTATTAAAATTTCTGGAAGTACCCAGCATATCTGACTTTACTTAACTGGCATCCATTAAGGAGATGGCCTAAGCCAGCTTTGGGGAAAGTTTCATAACCTCTGCAGTGTACAAATATGTAAAACATCAGCCACTTCAGTTTCCAAACTGGTGAGACTACAGCTCCTGTTATCAGAGCACAGTATTTGTGAAATAATCCCACAAACATGTTTTGTAGCTAACAAAAAGATAAACATGTCTACACAGAATTGCACTCCACAGCCTGTCCAGACTGCCAAGTTTCAGCTAGTCTGGGTTGGCCAGAATCCCTCATGCTAAACAAGCATTGTGCAACCTGTTTCTCCCAACCACTCACCTCAGTTAGAAGACAGAAGGGCTCAGAACAACTGTCAGGCATTTTTAGTGCTGGAGACAAGACAGAAGATACAGTCTTATTTTTGCAAGTTGCTAAATTTACAGAATTTAGTTTAAGACCTACTCAGAATTCTCAAATGTTATTTCAGGTGAGATCAAAATTGCATTCATCTCTACCACAGAATAGTGGGGTAGTCAAAAGCAAAAAGCATATTTGCGGAATACTTCTTGTTTTTTATTTTGAGGTCAAACAGCTTTTTCACTACAACAGCATCTGAAATAACACGACATCTTGAGATGTAAAATTATTCACTTCAACAAAAAAAATCAGGTGCTAATGACCATCAGTATGAATCAATACCTAAGTGGTAGAGTTCAGAATTTTTTTAACTTACTGACCTGTTGGACTTGAAGGTCCACCAGAGATAGATAATATATGCACATGATAAACAATTAATCTGGTTTCTAACAGGTCTTTGTATCCCATAATTATCTTCTGATTTGTGAAAATGTAGAGCATTATTTATACCTAATGGGTCATTTTCATCAGGGCAAGATGCAAATGACCTATTAGATAAAAAAAAAACAAACCAAAAAACAAACTGAGGCCTCCTGCTGCTTTTGACATGTTCCACTTAAAACGAACAATCAGGAGGACACTCAGTGGTGGTAGCTCTGAGAAGCCATGGCATTAATTGTTACTGACAATTAATTGATGAATGACAATAGCTGTAGCAGATAACCATGTAATAATCACTGTGGTGCAAGCTGCTGGATGCAGTTAGCATTATCACTCTACAAATCAAACAAGCCATCTTTCAGCCTCAGTAATTCTACCCATACTAACTTTTTTTTCATCTCTTATTCAGAAAGGGTATATCTCTGAAATCAAATCTTCATTCATGCTCCTAAGAGGGGAAAAAAAAAAAAGGATTGTCTTGCAGATGGCACAGAAAGGAGAAAGCAAAATCTTCATTAGTTATTGAAAAGGAGGAAGAGAAATCAGATTGCTTTTTGATAAAGGACAAACCAAATAATCAATTACATGAGAAACACCATGCCAATGTTTCCATCCTATGCAACACCCTTTATTTTGGCTCTGCCTAGGTGGAGCAATTAAGTGCTTTCCATGAGCCTCGTGCTTCCCACACTGCTCCAGAGCAAAGGTTCTTCTTTGCCAGCCCCAAAGAGCCAGGGAAGGGCACCCTGTTCACATTTGCACACACAGGCACCTGCAAAAGCCAGTGCAAACATTTACTGCAGCTGGCAGATCGTATCAAGTTTGAACTGGAACATTAAAACTGCTCTGTGTGAGCCATGCCAAATTCTCTCCTGCTTGCATGCAGCAGGGAGTGAGCAAGTTACATGTGTCTTAACAGGTATTTTTCTTCAATGCATGTCCTCCTTTCAGAAGCCGACCAGACAGTTTTTACTTACCTTTTCCTATAGCAATCTATGAATCATATTGGAACAAGACATGCCTTTCTTCAGTTTAAAAGTGAAGAGACACACAAATAAAGCATCAGCCAAGGAGCTGTGGGATCATTAATTTTACATATAATTAAAACTATTTTATATTAAAACTATTAGTATTACAGTCATCATTGGGGTTTGTTTACAGCTTAAACTCCTACTCTACCCCCCTTCCTCCCTTTCTAGTAGCCTTGGAAGGGAAACAAAGACCTTGAATCTTTTTTTTTGGCAAGGTTATTTTTAGTAAAAAATTATTTCCAAGATATCCTGGTAAGAAGCTAGAGATGTCTGTCTAAGCAGAGCATGCTTTATTCACTTTTCCCATACCATGTACATTTTTTTACTCTCCTAATGCTTCAGCACTTGCTACAGAGATACTGGTAAACAAAAGTCATATATGAAGCCCAGTCCTCACTTCCAAGAGTACTTCCAAATTGTAAGAAATGGACAGTTTAATTTGAATAAGCATGACCACCCCAGGGAGCTCCAGCAGGAAGATTCCCCTTAGAGGGCAAGGCTCAATAAGCAATTTCATTCTCTTGGGTCCAATGCTGGAGATCCACCATTCCTGATTGCACCTTTAGCTTTCCCACTGTCTACGTTATAGTCTTGGGTCAGAAATCTCCACACGCTCCATAAAACAGTGCAGCACAAGCTGTATCTTCCCATGTCACACATGCCAAGAGCCCCTTTCCAGCCTGCCCCTTTTTCTCACAGCCGACTTACCATTTGGTTTCGGTGGTGACTCTGTTGGATTTACATGCAGCATGTGGCAGTCATTTCACATGTAACACAACCCAAGCCTGTCTCACCTCCAGAGAAGCAGGCAAAGAGCTCCCTGAGTGAAAGATGAGAATGTTTTCCAGCCTACCCACTTTTTGCCCTCCTCGTCCTCCCATTTGTTTGGTGCTCATGTTCAAACACGACCAGTCAAAAGTGGTGATGTAATTTAATAAGCAAAAACCTATATGGGAGTTGGCTGTGACTGACAGCACTGCACATACATGCTTATTTTTGTCCCTTTTTTTTTAACGACTAATTTCCTTTCTTGATCAAGTGCAGTGATGCCAAAACGCCATCAGAGGTGAAGATGCTGAGCAGTGGCTCAGCCCCTGACAGACAACCAGAGCCCAGGATGTGAGCAGAGCTTCATCCCAGGTGTCACCCCTAGGGCTGTCAGCACAGGCAAGTCACAAAACTGACCCCACTTGCCCAAGCCAACCATCAGCCCACCTCCTTCTAGCCCGGCCTGCACCTTTATTTCAGGCTACCTCTGCAGCAGTTTATAATCAGGCTGATTTTGTTCTGGCAAGCTTCCTAGGGACAGCTAGGAGAGCTGACTAAAGAGAAAGATATGGGATAACCCTTGAGTTTATTCAAAGAGGGTTGGTCTCCAACATTTCCATGATTAATGTTGCAAAGGGAAAGTCCTGCCCACTTCACCTTCTGGCTATTTGGTTGGGTTTGTTTTTTTTAAACACTAAAAGAAATATAAAACTGCCATATTTATGATCTTCAATTCCTGTCTGTAGTGGGGCAAGATAACCATAAAGTATCTCACAAAGTGTTTCTGGAGGCAAATGCAAAATGCTTTTGGTAGGCATCTATTCCCCTGTGCTCAGAGATCACACAGACAACCTGGGAAGAGAAGTTTGTAACATCAGTCTCCCTGTGAACAGTGGCCACCTTCATATGAGCTGGTTCCTCTTGAGCACTCTCAGGCTGGCACACCAGGGCGTGCATCCCCAGTGCACACCCTGGGTGTGGGGCTGAAAAGGAAGGAAAGACCTCCATGAGTGATTAATATGTTTGTTTACCTGGCCCTGTCCTGTCTTTGCATTACTCCACCTGGTTCTTCCCAAGGCACCCATCCAAGACATGCTCTGGGCCTTGGTAGCTGGGACTCCAACCTTGACGATTATGAGCACACTTGTGTGGACCAGGAAGTTTTTTGAAATGGTTCTAGAAAAGGGGGAAGAATAGATTTAATTGGCACCAGAAGGACCTAGGAGGTAGGTATCCCACTGCATTACAGGCAATGGAATGGCCTGCCCAGGGCAGTGGTAGAGTGCCTATCCCTGGAGGAATTTAAGAGTCATGTAGACATAGTGCTCAAGGTTACAGCTTAGTTGAGGTCTTGTCAGTGTCAGGACTTGATGATCTTAAAGGTATTTTTCAATTTAGCAGTTCTGTGATTGATTCTGGGAATTCAAAGCCAAAGTATGGAAGCAGGCATCCCATTTGCTTCTCTGCAACTGTGTCTCAGGGAAAATGTCCCAATTGCTTTCTAAAGATTATGCTGGAAACACCTCCTGAAGAGGGATTAGAAAGACGGTCTCCTGATCCCCCTCTCTAATGGGGCTGCCCTGTCTTGTTCTGACCATGGCAGTTTCTTGACTACCTGGGTAGATCTCCACCTTGGACTGGGCTTGTCTAAGCTCAAAAGGTCACTGTAGGATGTAAGTGGGTTCCTACTGACAGTGAGGGGCTTCATGCACTATATTGTTCTTTATATAATCCACTTTCAAGGGAAAATGCTCGTGATTATTTCATTCCAGAGTGGTTTTATCCTGTTAGCTTTGCAGTCACATATGTGCTACTGTATCAAATACTGATTTAGAGACAGACCTGGCTTTTTAACAACTTTTCAGTCTGCTTACAAAGCACATATTTGTTTCTGGTATTTTACTCAGCTATGGTGAGGCAGGAGGAGAGAATCCTGCTGTTAAGGGGTTCTTGGTCACTGCTGCCATGAGGACACCAGAGCTCTCCATACCACACTGAGACCATGAGTCCTACTTTTCATGGGTGTCTTAGCTCTGTTTACCATCTCCTAGTATTAAGAGACAAAGCATCTTGGTTTTTAAAACAGTAAAGACTTTTTCACTTTTTTTTTTTTTACAAGATTTAGAACATTGGTACTTTGTATCTTGTCTCCTGAAAGTCTCACTTTCCTAGAACTGCTCTTCCTAAAAACACACAAAAAAAGGAAAGTTCCCATGTCTTCTGCTTGCCAAACTAAGAGTGAGTTCTGATTAGAGGCTGGTCCCAGTGAGGAGGAGAGTTTTCCATGGCAGGGAAACAGCGAGAACAGGAGATTCAGCTTGCCCTCTGGGATCTGCAGCTGGAGGAAGCTGTCTGTACAGCTCCTGAATGCCTCACTCGGGGCCCACGGAGGCAAAGGCCTGGGTGTTTTACATGTATATGCACCAGTAAGCACTGGGGAAGAACTTGTTTCCCAGGTTATGAGCAGCACTGGGCAATGTCTGCATTCAAACAAGGCTCTTATAAGCCAAGCAGGAGCCAAGGAATATTGAGTTGGGGTAGTGTTCAGTGCAAGAAGGACGTCAAATAGATTTGAGATCGGCATTTTGCCCAGGAGTACCCAAAGTATAGCTGCACCAGCAGTACCAGAAGTGCCTTGAGGGACCAAAACAGAAATGTGAGAACATTATGGCACAGGGAACTCTTTCTAGGGTGTTCCTCAGAAGCAACTGAAAACAGTGTATATGATGCCACGATGTCTGCAAGACTCTGCTTCCATGGAAGATGATGTGGCAGTTCTACTACCTTACAAAACCACTCCTAATTCAGGGGCCTAAGTTACCAGTAGTGGACTAGCACTACCACAGAAGCCCATGTTCCCCTATGCCAGCCCTCATTCACCTCCTTTAATGTCCCAGTCACACAGTCTTACCTACACACAGCTTATGCTGCCTTGCTGGCAGCTGGACTCTAATCTTAACTATACACAGGAAAAAAGGCACTACATTGTATCATCTGGGTCACAGGAGATAACAGACAACATTGGGTGTGACACACACTGAAAATGCCAAAGCTTCTCAGTACTCATATAAAAACACATCAAATAAAATAGGTTGCAAAATAGAACTCTGCCTGTGAAATGGCAGGTGAATTACTAGCAAGTTACTTTTTCTTCCAAAGGTGTATGGCCCAGAAATCAAACAAATAAGCCAGGGATAAGAACTAAGAGATGTACAGTATATTTCTTCAATACTTCTAGTGAGGACAGGGCTAAATCTCCTGAGTCAAGAAACCTTTACTATTGATTTACTAACCTGCATTAGCTGCATCTGCTATTACTGTTGATCCTTCAAAATTAAAGAGCCCTTCTTATAGAAATCTGCCATAAAACCAGCTCAAATCTTCAATGCAAAGAAGGGCATTCTAGTATTTTTCTGAAATCACAACAGCTTACTAAAGGCTGATTAATTAGACAGCAGTAATTATGGTGCAAGGTAAGGAGTCTGGACAACCAGATTTAGCTTTGGGCCTCCGCCATCATTTTGAAAAATGCAATTGTTGACTATTGTGAGAACAATTTCAGAATATAATTTAAACCAATTTTTAAAGCTAAATTATTTCTTTTAATTTTAGAGTTTACATCGTTATTTGATCCATTTTTGTAGGTTAGGACAATTTATAGCTATTCACCAATTTTCATTTCAGGTCAGTTGAGAGTCACTTTTGTTACCTCTGCTGAATGAGAGAACATAACTTGAAGACACTGAAAGGCTCAAACACCACAAACAAGCACACACTGCTTCAAAGTCAGCCCTTTAAAACTATAAGGATAAAACAAAACCCACAGTACCTGCACACTGGTCTTAAGAGATACATTTGATAGGTCTTCATGTAATATCGAATTTTACTTTCTCTGTAAGACAGAAATTCAAGTCGCAGCATGTACCAACTGTTTTGATTTGCCAACTTGATGTTTATCAGGTAATAGCACACCACATTTTAACTGTAATTTTGCTTCTTTCTTAACCTCCCCCTCCCACTCGAACCACACACTCACTGCAAACAAGGGAGAAAGACACATTTGTAATGGGTATCTTGGATGTGTTTGGAATGATTTTAAATTAACTCCAGACAGCAGCAAAATAAATGTCAGAAACAAGTCAAAGCTTCAAAGTGGAGATGATCTATTTTCAGCTGAGCTTCAAATCTGGAAACTAATCTTTTGCTTAAAAACAAGCATGTAAGTTAGGCATACTTAAATTGAGGCTAAGCAGGCATGGGCTTCCAGGATTAGGCTCACGAAGTCCACATTGACAACAAGTATTCTTTGTTTTAAACAATTTGTTTCTATCAATTGCTTTTTTTTTAATCGATTTTTAGAACAGAATTCCTCTTCAAGATAGTTTACTGCTGTGTGGTAAATGCAGCTCCTTGGTAGCAGAGAGTACATTTCATAATTTTAAGTGCATGGATTGAAACACATTGCTGGATCAAACAAGTCAAGTAAAAATGTCAAGACTGGTAGGGCACATTTAGCAAAAAAACCCTGAAGTTCACAGAAGCCATCACATTTGAGTTTGGTTTTGCACTCAGATAAATTAATCAGCTTTTTGCTACTTATGAAAGACACAGAATACCCTGTCCTAAAATAAGCATTTATTCAGAGAAGGGATTTTACAAAACAAAGAAAAAAAAAATTTTCAGACAAAAAAAAAGTTTTTCAATTAATTTAGTAACAAACATAAACCCTTCAGCAGAATTGCTGTAATGGGACATTTACATTTGTTAATATACATCCAAAACAAAGAGAAGATAACCAATATCACCTTGCAATATATTTCCAAGATTTAAGACCTGAAACTTACTCCTCGGATAGGCGGAATGGCAGATCTTTAATCTTACTCCCTGGCACAGTGTCTCTGCTGAAGTTGTTGTTTTCTAAGACCACTCTCTGTGCTTTTAAAACTGGGAGAAAGACTCACAGTTCTCTAATTAAATAAAACAGAGAGAGAAAAACTGATGGAAAGAAGAAAATAGAAAAGAAAATAGAAAAAAAAGAAAAGAGAAAACCCATTAACCTCATTTTCTCAATATAAGAAATGGGAAATGAAGGAAAGGAGAGAGCAGGAGAGCAGAAAATTAAATCAAAAAGTCCCATAAAGGTTTATTTGGTACTTTTATACGTAACATTATAAAAAAGAGCTGCTGCTAAAAGGCACATAAATTCATAAAAATAATAAAATTGTAATTTTTGAAAAATGCTTTTTAAAGCACAGCTCCAAACCAAATGACCCTCCAAATCCCTGAAATGCAACACAGGTGGGTATCTGCGGAGACCACTGCTGCTACCAACCCTCCCCCTTTCTCTGAAACAGCACTTTATAAAGTAGTCAAAGCAAGAGAAAATGCACTGACATTCTTCTGTGGCTTGCTAAAGCAGAAACAGGATTTTAATAATTTGCTCTGGCTGAAATATTCTTCCGTTGGGGCTAAATCACAACACCCATGTTCAAGTGGCATCAAAAGAGACAACTGTATCAAACCCATCCACTCAGTGAAGAGGATAAAACTCTCTAAAGCCCCTCACTGCCATGGAGCTGACATAAGCAGCTGATGTGACCCATGGGCACTGTAAGAGTGAAAGAGTCAAGAGCCCAGAAGGTTGTGGTATGTTTTTTCTTGATAAAATCTTCATTGGCATCTTCCTGTTTTGCAAGTCAGGAAGATAAAACGATTACCACCTATTGAAGGAATAAGCTTTTCCACATCGTGGTAACAAAAATTTCTTGTGAGTTCCCCATGCTTCCACAATGCTTATCCTAATAATTCCCCAGAAATATACTTTTATTGCTTTCCTAACCTCCACTGGGAAAACTACCTTGAATTCTCACCAGAAGAAGAGATATACACATTACAGTTGAATGAATGTAAGAGATAATTCTGCATTAAAAAAAACCCTGTTTTATCAGTCAGGTCATTATTTGTTTGTTTTTTTTTTCCAGCACACTCCCCAGTGGCAGGACAAATTATTTGTGCAGAAAAAGTAGCAATGTTAATTCAACAAAATGAGTGCTTTGGTGCAATGACAAAATTAGGTTCTTTGGTCTTGCTAAAATACGACAGAAGATTAGAAACTTCCCAGACCTGAGTATGAATGGGAGTGTCAGGTACACAAGAAACTTAGCTCTGAATCCCAGTGAAGTAGAGATCCTCCTGTGGTGTCAGTCTTTTTTGGAGGGTGGGATAGGAATAAATGTGTCTCTGCTTCTCCCCATTCCCCACAGTTAGACGAGAAAAATTTAATTATCAGACACATATATTATTAAAAATCAGAACATTGATAACAGAGGCCACACTTTCCTGACTTTGACCAGTTTGTGACAACTGCAGCACATACATTTAACTCCAAAATTATAATAAAAAAGATACGTCTCCCTTTCTTACTAATTTTATCCAATAATATAATCATTCACTAATGGCATTGTAAGTTTTCAGACAGTCTAAAGTCCAATTTCATCAAGAGCAAGAGATCTTTTCAGTCTACAAGCAAGAGCTGCAGAAAGACAGCAACTTTCCCAGAAGCAATTAGTCTTTCAGCAACTGAACCTTAATGGGGAATCGTGTACGTTGCTATCATGTAGGTACCCAGGAATATTGGAATTCTGGGGAGGATACCCTGATGAAGGATAATATGTAATGACAAAATGTCTGCTTTTCGAAGAACAATGCGACCAGGTCAGAAGACAATTGGATCTTTAAACTTGTTTAGAGAAACTGTCCTCAGAAATTGTACTGAACAGAATCAGAGAATATATTAATCCAAGAACAGATAAAATTTGTTCTGTCTTTCAGCTGTTAGCTAGGCAATCTGCAGTACCTCCTTTTATGGGTGTAAAAGTTATTTTTGAGCGCTGTGTGAAAGACAAAACTGCATCTTTCCAGAAGTTTCTTATTTGTAATTTTACTTAGTAAATTATTTACATAGCAAGGCTAATATACCTCTTATTAAAACAGACACTCCTATAAATTGTCAAGGTGTTAAAGGCAGGTGGAAAACCTAAAACCTGGGACATTCTATAGAAATTTTCAGCATTATTCTCTCCCCAAAGATTCTATCACAGCCACAATCAAGCTGCAGCTTAATTCAGCTCCAGAGGGAGAACTCTCTATTTACAGCTTGATATCAACTGCATTTCAAACAAAGGGAAACCAGGGTCAATCATTTAGACCAGGTAAGTCTCAGATGAGAGAAACTTTTACACCTTAAAGAATATTTCCTGGCTTCTTGATTAAAATGGGCTGTTAAGAAGTTAGTCACATGATCGGTCTTAAATTCTTTCTTTCAATATTTTAACTGGTAGCTGTCTTTTCTTCTGTAAAAAAACCCCAAACCTATTCAATTACATCTGCTGATCATAGTCTTCTGAAGACTTGCATTTGGTCTTTCTGCAGGTAATATTTTCAGCAAAAAATTACCACAAAAATTAAAAGAAGTAGTTTGAAAAGAAAGTGTATATCATGATTAAAAGTATTTTTTAAAGCACATAAAAGCTAGAAAGATTGAATATTTAAGCACCCTCCACATACAAATACTTCATATAATATCTAGACCTTAAGTGTATGGCACAGTCCAGGGTTAGGTCACATAACAGGGACTGCCTGTCCTCTAAATACGTGATTAGGGCCAAAGTACAGATCACTCCATCTGTTTTTTTACTCTGACTGAAGAAGTCCTGCATACAGACAGGCTGTCTTCTTCAAATCCCTCTGACAAGACCCTGTCACTACCAAAGGAGAGAGCAAAACCTGTATTAATGCTGAGCATCACCTTTCAGAGCTATGTTCCCATTAACCTGTAAAACTACTACACTTTTTCCATCAATCACAGTGTTTTAAAGCTTTGAAGTGATTATCAGTCTTCCGGGTACTTCTGCCAGAAAACTAGCATAGCCAAAAGCAGCTAAAGAGGTTTTCCTTTCTGTTTTACACCCTGACAATTCACTAGTATCTGCATAAAATACCTCCTATTGTGAGCACACATATACTATCATAAAAAACCCAAAGAAACTACTTGCCAAGAAGGAAAGTTGATCGTATGGATATAGTTTTGCATGACCAGAGCTTATAAGCTATAGCTTATAAAGCTATAGTGCAGCTTTTTCCAAAGCTCTTGAGTTTTGAAAGCACCAGTCTCCAAGTGCCAAATCCTAAAGAGCTAGTCATAAATTACCTCACCAGGTACTATTCCATCCCTAAAGAAGAGTCCCATGGCAGTCTGTGACCTGCACACACTGGCAAATTCAAAGGTGCACAAACGTATGTCTTTGTGCAACGTTGGGCAGAAAGAGAAAAGGAGACAGTAAATGGGAAAGAGTGATAACTTAAAACACATCTACAAACTAGATCATGTAGCTCTTAATGAAGCAAAATCTTGTCCAAATTCAAGACGTGAGACATCCATCACATCCAGCCTGGCACACAGTGAGGGAACAAGCAAGGACAGGTGCTTGCTCTTTGGATGGAGCTGTGTTGATATCGATCGCTGTCCCTTGCCAAAACAGTGGGCTAGTGATGTGAAATTAGTACTGAAGTAAACCTGCTCAGAGTTGAATCTTGTTAGAATGCTCACCTGAATCTTTTTAGAATGCTTCTGGATATATATTAAGGGGTTTTTTTTCCAAATGAAAAACTCATGAGAAATGTATACCAAACCCAAAGTAGAGTGTAGTCCAGAGGCAAGTAAAGAGGACCAAGTGCCTTCTTGTGTGTGAATGAAGTGCCACAATTCCAGTATAAAAGGGAGGAAACCATGCTGAGCATGCTCAGCCAATTCGGTATATATTTATTTGCTCCTTCATATTCACCACCCAGTATTTATCCTCACTTATAAGAAGGGAACGGGGTTAAAGAATCTGCTATCTCTGCTCGTGTAGTGCAGGAAAAGTAGTGTAGAACTTTGAAACTGAAAAAGTATGTTGTGTGGGAGATGTAAAGAGGATGCAACAAAGCATCATTATTTTTTTCTTCTTGTGAAATACATAGAAAATCACATCTGGCTACAGCTTGAAATTCTTCTACACTAAAACACCCTCCTGAACCATTCACTCTCTTTTCTTAAACCTCTCAGATTTCTCAAGACAAGCTATTGTGGGTGGGGGGTCGGGGGACGGGAAGGAGGCAAAACCTGCACAAAACCATCCACCTTGCGCTTCTGACCTGATGCCAGCGAGACGGAGCCCTCTTGGAAGTGCCGCTTCCTACGACCCACACAGAGAGAGCTAAGTGAGTGACAGGGCACTGTGGAGCAGTTCAAGATCCAAGCCTGCCTCCTCTAAAGAACTTTTTTTTTTTTTTTTTTTTTTTTTTTTTTAGGATTTCCTCCCGGCGGATGAGTGGCTCTTTCCACGCGCACTGCCAAGGTCCATCCTTCCCTCCCCGGCCGCGCACACGGGACTGGGCGTGTAGCCGGGGCCCTATGTAACCCCCGCCGGCACAGCGCGGCCCCGCCACAGCCGCTAGCTCCACGCCATCCGCGGGGACCCCGACGGCGCCCGCGCCTCTCGCCCTTCTCTCGGTTGGAGTCTCGACCCCGGGTCCCGGCTCCCGCGGCCCTTGCCGCCCCCCAGCGGTGGCGGAGCGGGGATGCCCCCTCCCTTGGCGGCCGGCCAGCCGCCCGCGACCGCCGCGCCGCGCTGAGGCCGCGGAGCCCGAAGCCGCGCCGGGGAGCACCGCGGCTGCCGGCGGAGCAGAAAGTGAAAGTACCTGCCGCCGGCCGAAGCCCCATGGGAAAAGCTGATCCCGGCCGTCCCGCCGCCGCTTCTGACAGCGCCGCGCCCCCCCCCGGTCCCGGCAGGCGGGCGGCGGGGGGCTGCTGAGGCCCGCCCGGCCACTGCTGCTCCACTCGCCCCCCTGCGCGGCGTCCCCGCGGGCTGCGGCCACCATGGGCGAGACGGCGCCGCCACCATGACCGCGGAGCCGCCGGCGCACCTCCCCGCCACCCCCTCCGCGGACCATGTACCGTGGTAAGGAGCGCGCACCGCACCGCTCCGCGCCGCTCTGCCGGCGGCGGCGGGCAGAGGAGCGCGGGGCGACCCGCTCCACCTGCGCCTGGGCTGGGATGGGCTGCGCCGCTCCGCGCCGCTCCGCTCCGCTCCGCGCACCCGGTCGCTCTGGCTGCTCACCGGCTTCCCTGTCTCCGCGCTCCCGGCCCCGCCGCCTCTCCTGCTCTGGCGGCGCGGTGCCGCCCGGTGCCCTTTTAAACCCGCGGTGACGGCCGGGGAAATTCCCAGGTTTGCTTTTTTTTTTTTCTTTTTCCCCTCAGAATGAAAGTAAAAGCGCCGGGTTCCCAGACCGCCCGTTGCCAGAAAGCGGGGCGCGGGAGTGGCGGAGGCAGCTGGACGGTGCCGGGCGGGGGAGCTGCGGAAATCATTGCTCATTGCTCCGCGCCGCTCCGCGAGCACCTGTCCTCCTCCCGCCCGGAGCAGATGCCGCGCAGCGCCGGGAACCCTCGCTCCCAGGATGGCAGACCCGGTCTTCTCGCCCGGAGGGCGGCAGGAGTGACCCGCGGATCCGCGGCGCTCCCGGCCGCACCGTCGCTCGGGTTCAGCGAGGCAGAGGGAGACAAACTCGCGGTTAAACCGCACCCCTCCGGGATCGCCGGCTGCGGAGCGGGGCCGGGAGGCCGAGGCTGGGGGCGCAGAGGGGGCCGTCCGCGGAGATGCGGGTGGGATGGGGTGTCAGGTGGCCCCGCAGGCAGGCGGCTGCGGGAAGCCCGTGAGGTCCGCCCGGGATCGCGCCTCAGGAGTGACACTTCCAGGATGCGTGCACAGGAGGGGATTTTTCATAAAAAAAAAAAAAAAAAAAAAAAAAAGTCCAAGAGGGGCTTTTTTACATTTGGAAATACTGGAATGCTGATTCTTCCTGGCTTTCTCAGAGAACTTTTTTGGGGCTTTCCAGATTTAAGAGTTTGTGGGAGTTTACTGCAAGGATGGGTTATTAACAGTAATACATGCTCCTTTCCTCTTAAGTGCTGGTCATATGGAGGACTATCATAGAATAATAGAAATGTTTGTGTTGGAAGACCTTTAAGGTCATCAAGTCTGGCCGTTAACCCAGCACTGCCAAGTTCACCACTAAGCCATGTCCCTCAGCACCAAATCTACACAACTGCACATCTGTCAATTCTGCTTCTTTTCAGCTGTACCCAGTGCTCCCATCCTTGCTGGAGAGGAAGGAAAGCAGCAGCTGGGGACAGGGCATTCCTTCTGCCTCCTGCTGCCACCCTACAATTACTCTATATGCACTTACTGCTCTGAGTAACAGATGTGTGTAGAAACACCTCATTACTGGTCCAGGAATTTGATGTGATCTATGCTAATTGTCCAACCCAAATTTCTAGTTCTGTTTTTTTTTGTTCATTTTTCCAAAACTTTCCATTTAAGCATAATCCTAGTCAGTCTAGCTGTAGGCTAGAGTCTAATTATGACCTGTCTAATCCTGATATTGTCTTGTACACAGTATTCCCTTATTCTCAGCATCAGGACAGTCACCTGCAGCCTCCTTTGTTCCTTCAGCCTCTTTTGATGTTTTTGTCTTTTCTTTCTACCTATCCTCACAGAACTTTTATTTTCCTAGATGAGGGTTCTGAGCAAAGCAAGATGGTCTGCTGAGAAAAATGAAGTGAGGAGCAGGTTGTGTTATGTGTGTTGGTCATGTAAAGGCCACTGGTATGGATTAGTATATTTGGTCATCCTGAAAATGTATTTAAACACACTTTTGATGTAAATACATGTTTATGGCCATTTGTAGATTTTACCATATGAAAAATGGACATTTAGGATGAGATTCAGCTGCAGATAAGACACTTGAATATCTAAACCTCTTTGACTAAAACACTTAGATAGGTACAGGTGGTTTTGGCACAATTGTGGTCAGTGGAGAGCCCTTGTCAATGCTTGCAGTGAAGCCTGGAGATGAACTCAGCCCAAGCAGACACCAAGTGGCTGGTCAGCTCAATAGCTGTAGGCTCTTAACCATGCTGACTAAATCATCCTTGAGTATGAGGGAGTTCAGACACCTGAGTAGTGTCCAAATCTGGAGCTGAATCCTTCCCTCTAGGTACAAGTCATCTGACTGTAGAAAAATCCCTTTCAAACTATTTTAAAAGGTTACTGAATATGTATTTTTTTTCAATGAACTATACACTCTATGGCGTTTCATGTGTGCTTAACTGCTCTTGTAATCCAGCCTTTTTTAGATCTGTCTTTCGGGTTCTGCCACTGCTCCTTGTTCTGTCTCCAGTGAATTCATCTAGCTGTGCAATGGGAAATAAAACAACTGAAATCCGTATGAAGTATGAGAATATACTAAGCCATGACATCAATGAGCTGGTAGGTAATAGCTCCTGGGCTTTCAAATAATGTTGGTTATTTTGGGGTGATAGCAAACAACAAAAATCTCTGATGTTACCATACAGTTTACAGTCACACACTGTCCTGGAATGGTGGCTTTATTCGAGGGGGTGCAACAATTCACTCTCTTTAAAAGCTCTGGGATCTTTGGATGCTGCCTATTTGCATGTACAAATACTGTGTGGTTCATGTCTTTGTGCCTGTGCACCATGTAGTTAGACACATGTACCATTTGGCCCTGAAGACTATATTATGAATTAATTATATACTTAGTGTAATTATTTTGTATAATATTAATTATACCATTTAGTATATAGTATATACTCTATAACTATTAATATTAGACTATATAGAACAATATTAATTATACTATCATATTAAATATTAATTATACTATACAATATTACCATAGCATATTAAAAGTACTCTTCTGACATAATTTCACGACTACTACTTATCAAGAGAAGAAAGCATTACACAATCTGTAATTTGTTAAGCTAATTGTAGACTTCTTGACTGAAGTTTTATGTGGCCCATTGAATACAAATGCACAGAGGCACAAAATTCATAAAAGTATAAAAGTTGTTTTGTATTTTTTCTATTAATATATGTTGCTTAGCCAACAAAGGATCAACTTTTTAGATGTCAGCAGAGAAAAACCTAACATTCTACATTAAGCTTTGTCAGGCAGATTTATTACATCTTTGCAGAACAGAATCGATGCTGTTACCAAGCTGTGCCCAAAACCTACCTTCCAACTCTTCATCATGAATTATTAACAACTGAATTAATCTATCAGGAACTTTTTCATGGGAAAAAGCATTTTCCACAGTTGGATCAGCAGAGGCACTTCTATGAAAATGGGATTTGCTGACAGTTTGTCACAAAACAAGAACTTGCCATTCTGCTGCAGTTTAAAATCAAGGTCTATTTGCATGAAATGCAGGTGATAGCCAGTGCTTTTCTAAAGGTGAAACCAAGAGCCATTGCATTTCTTCATACTTAGGATCCATCATCACCCTTCAGAGCACTATGCCTTTGGTTTTCAACATTTACCTACTTATCAAACCTCATCTGGGAACTAAACACCTTTAGGGTCAGGGAATGATCACTGAAATCTTCAAAAACATCAGCTTCTGTTGTGTTTGGTGAAATTATGAAGAGAGAAAGGTCTTTCTCCACAGATAAATGACCTTATGCCTGACCAAGACACTAAGGTTGGGGAAAATATTAATGGCCATATTAGAACAGCTAAGTAGCCCATTTAGTGTGTTGGCTTATTTATTATTTTCCCAGTTTAAAAGAGATTCCTCTTCTATGTAGTATCAGTGCATAGTTTTGTCACTATAACTTAAGTGCAAATATTATGGACAGTGATGTTTGGGTGATAGCAACTGACTGCTAAACATCTTCCTGCAGCTGCAGAGCCAAAGGCACAGAATCACAGAACAATCCTGGTTGGAAAGGACCTCCCAGATCATGGAGTCCAAACATACCTACAACAACAAAACACCTAAATACCCACTCTTAAAGTCAGTAACTTTCAGTCCCTCAGCCTGATGTTTGGGAGGCAATTACAGAGATGACTAGCGGACAATATATATACACACTAGAACCTCCATAAGTTAATTGAATTCTCACTAATGCCCTTTCTGAGGCCTCTGAACATCAGGAAACACTTTTTCACTGTGCAGGTCATAGAGCATTGCCACTGGTTGCCCAGGGAAGCTGTGGAGTTTCCATCTTTGGAGATACTCAAAAGCCACCTGGACATGGTCCTGGGCAATTGGCTCTAGATGGCCCTGCTTGAGCAGGGAGGTTGGACCAGATGACCTCCAGAGGTTCCTTCCAACCTCAGCCTCTCTTTGTTTCTGTGAATACCTTCAGAAATTGTATCTGGATTGGGCTTTTCTTTGCCTGCTTGCCAAGGAAATGGTACACTGACCCTGCCACACCTGAAAAGGTACTCCAGAAAAATTTTGTGTTGACAACACCAGCTGTTAGTAAGGAACTTGGCTTGCTTGAATAAAAGTACTTCTATGTTTAAACATATATGATATTTTACAGGTAAATATATCTGCAGAGTATCGTGACAGGTGCTGCAAGAATAAAAATAGCAAAGTGTTTTTCTGCAATGATACTCAGGTAAAATTTAACTTCTCAACTTATTTTAGAAAATACAAATACAAATGGGTTCTTTGTACAGTCCAGACCCACCCTGGGTAACATCCTGGTATAGAAAGCAATATTACCTTTTATATCAAAGGATATTCAGGGTTGTTCCTTTTTTGATTCTGGAGTCACATAATTTTTCAGGTGAGTGGATATTTTAAATATTAAAATATGAAGCAATTCCAGAGCCAAGAATGTGTTGGGGTTTTTTTTGATGTGGGTGTGTTGTTGGTTTTTTTTGGGTTTTATTGTTTGTTTCCTAGTGTTGTTGTTGTGTGGTTTTGTTGGGTTTGGGTTTGTTTTTTTTCTATAAACATTCTGTTATATTTTTCACTCAAAGTAGTACAGAAAATTTATTTTTATTTTGCCAATGGAAGTAAACAAATATTTCCCAACATAATTTTTCTACATACAATATTAGCTAAGATTTTCACTTCAGCTCTGATTGCTTTGAAAGTAATAGTTTGGGTGGATCTCAAATGGTAGGAAGCAGAGTTGTCAGCTGTTACTGCAGATTTTATCATGGCTTGATAACAGGAGGGAGTCCAAAAACCACCCACTGGTTTTCTAACTGCTCCAGCTGTTTTCACCACAGATGTGGTTTCTCCCCAACATCCTTACACTATTACTACTACAAATTGGTACTTTAAATATTCTGACAAGATGGCGGGTAGGCCAGATCAGTGTGTGTGGTTTTTACTGGAAAAGATTGGCACTAGGAAAGCAAAAGCAATTATTGGTAACTGATGGAGGGTTTTTTTTTTTATAAATACAAAGCAAGATTCTGAAGAATTAATGGTGCACAGACTTTTCAGGACATATTGTTCTTGTGGTCTTTCCAGGAAACAGAATCACTACAGAGTATGGCGTGCAACATGCTCAGATTCTTTCACAAGCAAAAAATCAGCAGAGACTTCAGGTGGAAAGCAGCATTAGTCTCATGTGGGACACTGAAGGTTCTACAGTGCAGATGTGAAAAGCATAAAAAAGAGAGGGTGAGTAGTAGTGGTGAGCTACAGTTTATAGAAAGAATGAGACTTACTCCATAGAGCTCTTCAACACAGACTGTCTATCTCTCAAAGGCAAAACTGTCCTGCACATGTTATATGAATGAGGAATTTTGCACTGTATAGCACATAGCTTGTAACAGACATTAAGCTCAGTGCAAAGACTAAGTAAGACAATGATCTGGAAGTGTATAGTGAAGATACAGTACAGTTCTGTACCGAAATACTAAGTTAATTCTCAGGTAAAAGACTAAGACAATGCTTGTGTGAAGAAGGCCTTCAACTACTATATAAAATCATAACAGTTACTCCTCACTGGGGTTCTACCCTAAGTTCTCTTCTTTTTGTAATCCCTTTGATCTTTATTTTAAGTGTAGCATTTCAAACTCAACAAAAGCAGTTAGATACAAAAATATTTGGAATTTTAGTCACTGGAAGAATCTGCTCTTTGTCACTCAAATCTAATGCCATGATCTACAGGGTACCATAGCAGAGGAAGAGTCTTAAGGGTGGCTCACAGTTCCTTATTGAACCCAACATTAAAAAGCCTCCCCCTAGGGACCAAAGAATATAATTCTTTATGATTGGCTTAATTAGTTGGATGAAAGGCTGCATTTAACTCATTCCTTTTCTCCTTGAAATGGAGAAACTCTTAGAATCTAGGACCAAGTCTTCAAAGTAACTTTGGTGTCTGTATTTTGCTCAGCCACCTGCAGTCAATCTAACTTTACCTTATCCAAAAGGTATCCCAGTTCAGTCATAGAAGTCAAAAGAGCATCACCCTTCAAACTCCTGCCTAACCTCATGGATGCCTGGTCTTATTTAAAGACCAATTAAAGACTTCTGGTAAAAATAACGAAGAGTCAGTGAATATGGACAAGAACCAAGGTCTTGCAGTCTCTGTGAGATCTTGAACCCCAGACCAGAACAGTAACACCTGGGAACAGGTCTGTCTTTTTCCCCCAGTCTCAAGGTACCAACACATGTAGTTCTACCATTTGAAATTTGGCTCGCAAATAAAGCTATTAGCTTTATTTTTCCAGTGCTTTAAATAATACAGGGTAAAGTTTAAACTCCTGATGGAGGCCACATTTTGTGAGTAGCTCAGCTTTCTGACCATCTAAGGTATTTCCATTATATATTGAGATGCAATGG
>VYZU01088790.1:36460-64685 GCA_013401355.1 Ceyx cyanopectus | reverse complement strand
CTAGTGTTGTTGTTGTGTGGTTTTGTTGGGTTTGGGTTTGTTTTTTTTCTATAAACATTCTGTTATATTTTTCACTCAAAGTAGTACAGAAAATTTATTTTTATTTTGCCAATGGAAGTAAACAAATATTTCCCAACATAATTTTTCTACATACAATATTAGCTAAGATTTTCACTTCAGCTCTGATTGCTTTGAAAGTAATAGTTTGGGTGGATCTCAAATGGTAGGAAGCAGAGTTTTCAGCTGTTACTGCAGATTTTATCATGGCTTGATAACAGGAGGGAGTCCAAAAACCACCCACTGGTTTTCTAACTGCTCCAGCTGTTTTCACCACAGATGTGGTTTCTCCCCAACATCCTTACACTATTACTACTACAAATTGGTACTTTAAATATTCTGACAAGATGGCGGGTAGGCCAGATCAGTGTGTGTGGTTTTTACTGGAAAAGATTGGCACTAGGAAAGCAAAAGCAATTATTGGTAACTGATGGAGGGTTTTTTTTTTTATAAATACAAAGCAAGATTCTGAAGAATTAATGGTGCACAGACTTTTCAGGACATATTGTTCTTGTGGTCTTTCCAGGAAACAGAATCACTACAGAGTATGGCGTGCAACATGCTCAGATTCTTTCACAAGCAAAAAATCAGCAGAGACTTCAGGTGGAAAGCAGCATTAGTCTCATGTGGGACACTGAAGGTTCTACAGTGCAGATGTGAAAAGCATAAAAAAGAGAGGGTGAGTAGTAGTGGTGAGCTACAGTTTATAGAAAGAATGAGACTTACTCCATAGAGCTCTTCAACACAGACTGTCTATCTCTCAAAGGCAAAACTGTCCTGCACATGTTATATGAATGAGGAATTTTGCACTGTATAGCACATAGCTTGTAACAGACATTAAGCTCAGTGCAAAGACTAAGTAAGACAATGATCTGGAAGTGTATAGTGAAGATACAGTACAGTTCTGTACCGAAATACTAAGTTAATTCTCAGGTAAAAGACAAAGACAATGCTTGTGTGAAGAAGGCCTTCAACTACTATATAAAATCATAACAGTTACTCCTCACTGGGGTTCTACCCTAAGTTCTCTTCTTTTTGTAATCCCTTTGATCTTTATTTTAAGTGTAGCATTTCAAACTCAACAAAAGCAGTTAGATACAAAAATATTTGGAATTTTAGTCACTGGAAGAATCTGCTCTTTGTCACTCAAATCTAATGCCATGATCTACAGGGTACCATAGCAGAGGAAGAGTCTTAAGGGTGGCTCACAGTTCCTTATTGAACCCAACATTAAAAAGCCTCCCCCTAGGGACCAAAGAATATAATTCTTTATGATTGGCTTAATTAGTTGGATGAAAGGCTGCATTTAACTCATTCCTTTTCTCCTTGAAATGGAGAAACTCTTAGAATCTAGGACCAAGTCTTCAAAGTAACTTTGGTGTCTGTATTTTGCTCAGCCACCTGCAGTCAATCTAACTTTACCTTAT
The DNA here is from genome assembly GCA_013401355.1 of Ceyx cyanopectus. NCBI lineage: Eukaryota > Metazoa > Chordata > Aves > Coraciiformes > Alcedinidae > Ceyx > Ceyx cyanopectus. Next base: position 63,201 of record VYZU01088790.1, on the reverse strand, counting down.
CCAAAAGGTATCCCAGTTCAGTCATAGAAGTCAAAAGAGCATCACCCTTCAAACTCCTGCCTAACCTCATGGATGCCTGGTCTTATTTAAAGACCAATTAAAGACTTCTGGTAAAAATAACGAAGAGTCAGTGAATATGGACAAGAACCAAGGTCTTGCAGTCTCTGTGAGATCTTGAACCCCAGACCAGAACAGTAACACCTGGGAACAGGTCTGTCTTTTTCCCCCAGTCTCAAGGTACCAACACATGTAGTTCTACCATTTGAAATTTGGCTCGCAAATAAAGCTATTAGCTTTATTTTTCCAGTGCTTTAAATAATACAGGGTAAAGTTTAAACTCCTGATGGAGGCCACATTTTGTGAGTAGCTCAGCTTTCTGACCATCTAAGGTATTTCCATTATATATTGAGATGCAATGGGATCAAATGTCTATATGAAAAGAATAAGCACTCCTCAACTAACAACACAAACTATTCTTTTTCAGGTTTGCAGACATGTAAATACACATAATGAAGACAGAGAAACAGGTGAACAGTCCAAAAGGAGATGTAACCAAGAGTTATGTGAACTGAAAGAAAATATATCTAGCCTTCGATCCTGTTGGAATAAATTTGAAAAATTAAGTGCCAGGTGATACCAGGTGAATCCTGCTTTTTTCTGTCAAAGTGGCATTACTTGGTATCTTTGCATTTTATATGCCCTCTTTGAGTAACTCTGCTCACTTGTATGAACACTTTTTTCCAATTTTATTGGAAAACTACTGTACCTTGTTACTGGAGATGGAGTAAACAGGGAACAGCTAAACTGAGCTGCTGAAGTGCAAGAAGTGGAAGACCACCATTTTAAACAAAGAACTCTGCAGAAGGTCACATCCCACCTTCTGCTCTGGAAGATACATTGAATTTTCTGATCTTTTGAGAAACTTTGCAATTCCTTCCTATGAAAACAATCTACTAGTGTGTCTCCTGCAATATATAAAGCAAGCTTAGAAACTGCAGGTGAAGAAAAAAAGTTTGAAAAGGAGCGGGTTTCTTTGTATCTCTAGAAAAGAACCAAAAGGAATAATTTACCAAAGCAGCAGCTGATTTTGGGTCTGTTCTGCTGGTGCAATAATGTTTTCAGTGAGGGTATCTAATGAATCTGCAAAGCGCTACAGGTTTGGAAAAATAGGGAAATGCTTCACTTTTTGAAAAAACTTGGGAACTGATTTTTGAGATGCAGCATCTTTCTACTGGCTGGAGCAGAGGCAAGACAGCGAGACCTGTAGAAGGAGAAAAAGAAGAATGCCTGAATGTCATGTAAGTTTGTTGAGCTGACTGGAAACAGCACTGGCCTTACGTATTTGGTTACCCTAGAGAGCTGCAGGGGAACCTAGAATTTCTTAAACCTTCAGATTGTGATTTCTTCTATGCAATTATTTTATATAATACGTTTCAAATGTTAGACAAACATGACTTCAAATGTGTGAATATTTTCAGAGAATAATATATTGGCATTTACCTAATAAAGGGTTCATATTTAATTTTGGATAAATAGAAGTATTTTTATAGTTGTTTATAACTCTTTTGCGGTTTCTTACTTTGATATTGTAACTCCTTTGGTAATAAAATATTTGTCCTCTATGGAATGGGGTTGTTGACTTTTTGGGCACAATTATGGCGTTTTTTAGTCTTTTTTCACAGCTGGCAATGTAACCTCAAGCTGCCTGGGGCTTCCTGTTACAAAATACCTATTTCTTAGTTACCTTTAACATGGGCAGTTTAGGTAAACATTTCCACACCATATATCTGCCTTAGATTAAATACTTTGGGAAATATTTAGTTCAGTCAGTCTGTTATTTCCTGGTTCAGAGTAAGGTAACATACATTGTTTTATTTGTGTTAAATTTTCTGTGGAACTGCTCTGAAAAGAAATTTGCATTCAGAACAAAGAACTGAAAATAAACAGTGGGATGTGCTTCTAAGAAGTGTATAGATCTGTGAAACCCAGTGTGACCTACTGCTCATAGTGAGGGAAGAGGTTAAGAGCAAAGCAAACATACTTGTGATGCCTTCCTGGAATACGTCCTCCAAGTCCCCATCAATCTACCTTCTTGAGGTAGGAGTACTATCTTTGTAAAACTTTAATGTTTTGTCATTAGCTCTTAACAGAAGAGGTTGCAATTCCAAATACAAACCCCTCCCCATCAGCCAACACATAATGCTTTGATGTAATTGGAAAGAGATTTCCCAATGTCATACTGCAGATAAGAGAATGTAACCACTGTTTTAAGGATTTATCTGGAAAACCTTTCTACTGAAAGAAGTCCCTGAAGTGTGATGGTTACATTCATCTCTGGGATTGAACAACAATAGCTTTTTTTTTTTTTTGACATTCAGGAACAGTTGAAAGCCATAATTTATTTCCCAATTACTACTTGTGAAGCAATGGTCAGCAGGAATTAAAAGAAAAACACACAGAGGCAATATTAGCTACTACAAAACTAGAAGTTCAGTCAGTTTAAATGACTTTAAGCAGCAGGCCATAATTTAAACCTTGAAGTAAATCAAGCAGTTTCAGTCCTATCCTGGGGACAAGACCAAGGTTAGGTCCAGAGCAGAAATGTAAATTGAGAGATTATGAAATTGCATTGTTTTGGGTTTTTTCCCCGTTTCCTTCTGTTAATATCCTGCTGGCCTGATTCTTACTGTGAAATTTCCTGAGTCACCACTTACAAGCAAAGTCTGACTGCTAAGGGCAGTGACTTGTGCTCTCTGATTTCTTCCTTCCATTTGAAAACCTTTTTCAGTCTCTCCTGAAATTACAAATGTGACAGCAATAAACTTCTCTGCAGGCAAAGGCATTAAAACATTGCTGGGTATCACCACAATGCCCACCTCCCTGCCACTTGCATTGTGTGTTTATTTATTTGGCCACAGCAGAGAAGGGATAGTAGTAGATAGAAACCCATGATTTAGAAACACATGGAATTTATGTGAACGTGTCAAGGGAAAGCATCTTAGGTATTTAAATTACTAAAAAGAATTTTAGCATTGTTGCAAGGGAACATTAAAAGCAGAAAGGGGTGACTGTGAAGCAAGACAATGTTGCAGGTTTCTAAGAGAAGAATGGGTTAGCTGCTTTGTGGTGTATCATGAGAAGGAAGAATTTCTGGTGTTGAAGCAACCAAATCAAGGAAGGCTACTGAAAGATAAATGTTCAAATCTCACCTTACCCCATCAAACTGGTGCTTAGAGATGTAATTCTTTAGCTAAAGATGCAGGACTAAATCTCTCCTGGATGGTTTTATGTTTCCTTCCAGTTCCATCTCTTCAGCTTCGTGCTGAGCAGAAGAGATGTTAGCTTTATGGCAGCTTTCATTCAGCAGCTACTTAGGTTTTTGTTGGGTTCTTTGTTGCTTGTTGTTGGGTTGTTTTTTTTCCCCTGCTATCTGATTGGAACAGATCACAGTGAATTAGGATACAGGGGAAGCCAGTGTAAGGATTATCACAGAATCTCAGTGGTGACAAGAGAATTTGCAGAGTCTTGGCACATACATGCACTTCATTCAGAATGAAGGGAAACCCTATCTGCCTTCCTGTGAAGTGGGTGTGGTGAACCGGAAATATCCCAGTAGGAGGAACTTTTCCCTAAAAAGAGGAAAGAAAAGAACTGGTTTCTACTCATTCATATTTAGAAAAAAACCCAATAAAACAAGAAAAAAAACCCAAACCAACCCAACCCAACCAACCAAAAATGCCCAAAAACAAGAACCCAAACCCATATGATCACTTCTGCTCACATAAGTGAACTTTACAGGAAAAATTTAACTTCTGCTTTTTTTTCTGCTTAGTCATTTCATCAACAAAACAGTGCTTTAACCTCATGAAGGAGAGCAAATCCAGATCAAGCTTATGTTATATTATACAACTTTTAAACCAATTATTTACTACAGGTTACAGCCTATCGACAATGATAGACTCCATATAAACAAAACTCTCCATATAGTTGGGAAAAAGAAGAGATGTAGAGTTAGCTTTATATATAGCAGATCACACTGATTTCAATATCTGATATATTTTTCAAGGTGACTGAGGCAACCAAATCTCCTCTTGCAAGTCAATTAAAAGCCCCTATCCTTTGAAAAGAATAATTAAGTCATTCTTTGCCAAGCACTAGGAGAAGACAGTGGATGGTCCTCATATCAGGTTGGGTGCACATGACCAAAGATATAACAATATTTATAAGTTAAAATGAAGGTACCTTCCCTATTATTTTTATTTAGGACAATTTTGCAGTTAGCTACAAAAATGTGTACATCACACACACAAAAAATTATTGGCATATTAGCTTTATTGTTAACAAGTGGCAAATTAGCATTAGGTGCTGATTTACATTTATTAATTAAAACAGAACTGACACTTTAGAATAAACATAATATATCAAATATGATGCAAACAAACCCAGGAATTCTGCAAAAAAACCCAAACCAAATCAAAACAAAACACTGCATGGTCACAAATATTCAATGTACTGAGAAGCAAGGCAAACATAATAAAAGCAATGCTGACAAAATTAATTGCCTCAAACACAGGAATGAACACTTCATTTAAAAACATAGAACATCAGGAAATAAACATATGAAGATATGCGGTAAGTATCATATGAAGGATGAACACCAAGTGCTAGAACAATCAATATAAAGCAGGTATTGTAACAGTCATGGAATACTCAGCACTTTACAGATCAGCCCCAAATGATTCATGCTTCTGTCAGAACCCAAATATAAACAGAGAACTATGGCAAACCACACACTGCTAATTAGAACTCATTAGTTCAATATAGCTGAATATTGAACTATTTGATTTGCTGACTCAAAAGCTAATGTTCACACTGAAGGCATATGATTTTCCACTTGATTATTTTTGTAAAGAAACACCAATTAAGAGGAAATCTGAATAAATTGTTATCTGGCAATATGAAATGGAATGGGGCTAAGCCGGATCTTCCAGAAATTGTGAATTCTGGAATTACACACCACCACCAAAAAAACCCCACCAAACCAGTGTGCAAAAATATCTTATATTGTGAACTTGAAAGAAAATATCAATTAAGTAACTGATGAATAGAAAATATTTTACCTAACATTTCTTTGAACAACTCAATTATGCAACATAAACCTTATTCCTTGTAGGGAGGGGGGAGCTAAACCAGATACCCGTCAACAAAACCATCACAATTTGGAGTGAACTGTACTTGAAAGGCAATGAAACAATTTTCACCAGTCACTGAAATCAATGTCACCAAAGATGAAAATTCTACCCTGTCATACAACACATAGAATTATTAATAGCTTAGTCAAACTGAACAACGACAAAAAAAAATCAATTTGTAAAAAAGTACTCTTAAAAAAACACAAATTTGTCAGCAAAGATTAAAAAAAAAAATAAATCCTTGTAACGAGATCGTTCTCTGCACATACACAAAGTCTACGTGACCGAAACTAGCACTTCAAGAACTCTGCAATAGACAGACAATACCATTTCATTTTATACTCAGACTAATCACATAGCCTACAACAGCGTGCACTGCTACAACCCTCCTTTATTAGTGTTTAAGCTACTCCAGTCCTACCTCCTTCTGTGTGTGCCCCATGAAACCGTTCTCTTTTGTGTCAGTGCCATCGGGCACTGACTCTCCGATGCAGTGGTGAATTCGGAGCTGATACCAGAAGCCTTGCCCAGGCTTCTGGGCCCCCTCGGATACCAGAGGCCTTACCCAGCGCCGACAGAGCGGCCGGGGGCTCGCAGCAGCGGAGGCGGAACAGGCGCTACCGGGCCACACGAGAGCACCATGGAGAGCTCCGGGAACACTGCCGCGCCCGCCGGCCCCGCTCGCCCCTGGGCAGCGCACCGCAACCAGGCAGGGCAGCAGGAGCAGTTCTACCCGCAACGCTGCGGTGATAGCGAGAAGCCGAAAGGGTGGTGAAGAACCTCCCGTGCCCAGTTCCTTGGAGTGGTGTGAGTGGGAGTAACTACAACAGTCATTTAAGTTACTGCCCAGTTAGAGATTCTAGTTCTGAAAGAACCCAGGGCATCAGTGTCACACATAAATGCAAATTTTAAGATACTGCACAGAAAGATTAAGCCTCATGTTGTGTTGTGTTTACTGTTGAAGCTGGAATTTCCCATAACTCCACTGCCCTTACAGTAGTAGTTTCACCAGTCCTCTGTGGCACAGAGATGGCCCTTCTCTAAGAAGCACTCACAAAAGCAGAAAGGGGATGACAACACTTTCCAGCCACACCTCAAAACCAGCCTTCTTCTTTCTTTACATGAAATATTACCTTTGATTTATTTTTTTTTCCAGTTGAATGAAGAACTTTAGTAAGCACATTAGGAAGAGAGAGTGGCAGACAGTAAAAGAAAGTGTGCCATGGTGTCAGGCATTGGTATAGACATCATTAAAATAATCACACTGTTAAATTTCACCTTAAATAGACAGTAACTACATTAGTCTACTGTCTGAGGCTTCACAATCCTCCAGCAGCATTCAGTCCTGCTTTGTATCAACTCTGCTTTAGCAAAACAACTGTTTGCATTTGTATAACATGCGAGTTCTCACAAAATGGGTTTTATCTTCATAAGTAGCAATATTTTGATTCAACACTTCCCTTTCAGCATTTGTAGCCATGATTTTCCTCCCATGAAAATCAAGGCATAAAGGCAGCAAAGAGACCTAGGGCAAGAAGGTTATTAATAAATTCAATTTGGGAATTTCCTGACATATGTAATGTACCTGAAGACTCAAAATTTAGAGTCTGTCTCCCTTTTTTTTTTTCTTTAAATATAACAAATGTGTCTCATATTCAGTTCTGCAGAGGTATGATGAAATTCTACTTCCTAACAAACAATCAATTGAGATGGACTTACAGTGACCTGTGCTGGTAATTCATGTAATATAGTCTACAGTCTGTAACATCAGAGACTTCAGAAACCTACCTCATTCAGTAACAACACCAGTTGATAAAGTTGAAACATCCTAGGCCTCTGAGAGTCTCACAATACAGCAATAAACTGCACAGTCAATTATATTTTCATCGCTAATATATATTGTAGATTCAAAACACATACACATTATCCCATGTTACTATAAACAGCCATTTCTGTTTCACTAGACCTTTTTCTAAGGTCAAATTCAAATTAAAACTTCAGGAAATCTTTTAAAAATTCTTCTTTCAGTTCAGATTAACTCCCTGTTTAGTCCTTGCTATAAAATACAGAAGTGTAAATAATACATGATGTGTCACTCGAGTAATTTACTAAATGCTGCACTGGAAGCAGAGAGTTACCACAAACAGTTAATTTCTCAAAGGGCAGAAATTATGGTAACTGTCTGTGGGTTGACTGGAAACTAGGAAAACCTGCCATCTACGATTCAAAGGAGAAACAGTCAGTATATTTTTTCCACAGTTACAGCAATCATGGAAAACCTGGAAAGTTATTTACTGCCTTTGTAGGAAACATTTTCAATAAATGGTAAAATGCAGGATTCAAGTTTTTCCATGTGCCAAAACATGGATTGTAGAACTTAAACTACCTAGAATATATTTTGGCTCAGATTTGTTGGTTCTGTCGTCAACAGTTGTCCACCCTGCCATGCCCAGTAGCCAGTTTACATGAGTTATAAAACAGGACTGCACCAAATGAAGGACAATTTCTAAAAAAATTGTATAAAAAGTTAAGAATCTCACATCACTGAACTAATTCTAAAACATCAGTATTCTGTGGGCTGCAACATGGACTACATGAAGTCTCTCATATGCTCCAAGACTGGTATCTGCTTTGGTGATGCTTTGCTTCAATCATTCTTTCTTCAAAATTGGTCCCACCAGCAATAAACATGAGTTTTGAGAATGCAAACAACACTACTACAACTACCATGGAACAGCACGTTATATTTTTGCATAAGCTATCAAGAAATTGTATTAATTAATGCTAATGGTGTTTGTGAGCTGGAAGTAACCATTTCTGAAAAAAAGAGTGTATTTATTGTGGGAAAGGCACAATGAAGTTCTTTCTGATTGTTCTTTCATGTGTAACTAAGATGGTGCCAGTACTTTAAAGGTAAACTTCACAGAACAAGCTACTACATTCAGATCCCAGTGCAGTGATGAGGCTTCTGAAGGGTTTTAACAGCCTATGGCATTTATAAAAAGAACGACAACTTCTAGGGCCTGACCCTTCTTCCCAACAAACTAATGCAGTCTTCAAGAATAATGCATAACTTCAAGAGCCCAAGAGTACACAAAATGGAAAAAAGAAAAAAGGTATTAACACACAAACCTCTAAGTGCATACTGGAGTAACTGCTCAATTTGTAAGATGTGCTATTTGCACAGGAATAAGAATAAAACCCAGTCAGCTACTTACATCAAGTTCTACTACTCTAATAACAAAGATCTTTATCTTCTTTTTTTTTTTTTCTTCTCTTTTCTTTTTTATTGTGGTACTATCTGTTTTCAAAATAAGAATCCAACATTTATGTAGGATAAGCACAGACTGTGTCCTCTTCAGGAAATGAAGGAAGAGAAAAAAAAGGAGCAGGGCCTTTGGAAATCACTAAAAGATGAAGAGCACAAAACTTTTAGATAGGCTAGTCATGGTGGAGGACAGGAGGAAGATTATTTCTGAACAGAAGAAACTTAATTAAGTGACAATATAATATTTATCCTTAAAAATACGAAATTAACATTGTTATCGTAAAACAGAACATAGAAACATGGAAAGCCACAGAAGTCTTTCTTTTCTTCTTACGTGTGAACAGAATTCTCAGTTTTTCTATGTCGACTCTTTAAAAAAAATCCTAGGAAGTACCTGGAAAAGTCCAATTAGCATATTACTGTTAAACAGTTTAAAGGGAACCAGACTTTTTTCACTTTTAACTAGAAATTTATAAAGGGTTGCTGAAGTTGTTTTCACTTACAACATAGCATCTAGGTTCTTGTCACATAGGAAGGAAATGTCTCTGCAGAGAAACTTCTGAAGCCCAAGTTTTTAATGGCTAGTTCCCTATGGCTAAGTACATAAGTAATTTAAATAATCCTTAATCTAGTAGGATCTACAAGAAAAATATCAATTAACCACTTCTGCTACCTAAGTTAATTAACATATGTTTACCTTAATTTTAAATATTTCCAGCAGATATTAAAGTGTATTTCCTTGAATGGCACAGTTTTAGGTATCAGCTATTTTTATATACAGTATATATATTTGTTTATAAATAACTGTGTAACCAGAAGATTGCACTCAGAAAATTATCAGATGATATTTCAACCTGTTTGCAGCATGAAGTCTAACAGGAAGGAGTGCTCCAGCTTTCCATGCACCAGTAGATGGCAGATGCTTCCCATTTCTCCTTTTATTTTTGCTTTCTATAAGGTGTTCACACAGCCATTCTTCGAATTCCACACTCACAGCAGAACTTTGCCCATTCCACTGGGTATCTTGTTCCACATTCATGGCAGAACTTAGATAACTGTACAGGTGAGCTTCCTTCGTTGCTCTTTGAACTTCCTCCGTTGAGGGAGGATGGGTGGTCTCCAGTGTCATACCCAATTTTATTGTCAGGCCTGAAAAATCCCCAAAGAACTCACTTCAGTACAACTTGAAGCAAAATTACCTTATAGTGAATTACTGCTATTGTTACTGTCTTTTTCATGCTTACAAATCCTATTTATTTACAACATTATCCCTTAACTTCCCTACTCATCTGCAAGAGAACAAAAAGTGCCAAAATTTTAGGAGCAGGATCATATATTTCACTAGTTAGATTAACTGGAATGTTTGAAAACTTAATACTTAGCTTGTCAAAACAAGAAAGATTAAAACAGCAATGCCATTTTTATCCTTTAAAAGGGCAGAAACCAGACAATTTGTGTGCTTAGCATGCAAATTTAATTCAAGGTCAACTGGACCACTCGCTCCCCACATGAGAGGCCATTCCCTTGTTTTATCAACAGCTCCTAAGAGGTTTTTGTCATTTCTAAAACTTTTCTGTGCACTTCCAAGATGGCTGTTCTGTTGAGTCTCCAAACATGCCAAATAATAGTGACCAGGAGTTATCTATTAACTGCAGAGAACAGTATTTTCCCAAGCTTCTTTTGTAATAAGAACTCCCCTTTAAAGAAGGTTCTATTGCTGACAAAACCCACAAAGTTCAAAGCTACCTTGAGTAACTGTCTGAATGGCCAGTTTTTCTTTTGTTTGTTAGAGCACCTGTGCTCATGGTTCTTGCAACACTAGGAGGGGTGGACGTCCGTGTTTTTGTTGCACCTCTAAAATGGAAGAAATATAGCATGATTTATATACACTGAGAAATATATATGACTGTGCATTAATTAAAAATTAAAAATAATTTAATACAATGAACTATATGAAAACATATAGCATTTCCTACCAAGATAGGACAGGGAAGCTTTGGCATGAACTTGCATGTTTTGGACTGAACACAACTTGAATCTTACAGTGAAAATGTCAACACAACAGCAAGTCCCTTCCTGTTCATGTGTTTTTCTTGCTATACAGGCAGATGCTGACACTACTGGTTGTTTAGTATGTTCTGATGTCTACGTTGACAGACTTCTTGGGAAGTCACTTCTTAGGACTGGCAGGGCTTTCAGAGAAATAGCATCTGACTGCAGGTCTTAACAGCTCAACATGTTGGAAGAACACCATATTCTCACTATTTTTGTCACAAGACATTTTTCCTTTTTAATTCCTTCAAAGGCACAGACTTTTATTTAGGATGCATACTTCTCAGATCATGCTGCAGAACTACTTTCTTCAAAGCATACATATTTATTTCTAAATAGGAAGAAAAATCTATCCAGATAGGCATTAAGGCCCAATTTTCTTCTAGCCCATCACAGTGTTCTTAAAGTTGTCTTCACAACTGAAGCTGTGAAAGCTGCTTTCCTCAGGATTCATGGATTTCTGGGAAGTCAGTATGCAATGAATAGCACATGCTAAACTTACAGAATTTCTCATTGCTTCCTTTGAAGAGCAGAGAAACATCTGAACCTACTGAAAATTCTGAGTAACACTAAGAAAAACAGAGTAAGAGGCATCGTTTGTTCATCAGTGACAAAGGACTGAATTTCTTTCATTGTTCAAAAGAATGACCATTCACTGGGATTTCTTCTTTGTTGGCAAGACTTTGGTGACTATGGAATCTTGTGCATGACCCACCAACCTTTTCTGTTCTCATTCTTGTATGCCGATACATAAATGGAAGTTAAGTTGGGTTGGCTTATAAACATTAAATAAAAAATAAAAAAAATTGAAGGAAGGCATCATTTCAAAAACTAATCACCAAGAGCCAAATCAGCAGCAAAACCCCCAAATTTTTTTATTTTTCCTTCCCTTCAGATGAACCTAACTTCTCCTTTCAGAATTATTAACAACTTAGTCTTGCTTTGGTTTTAAAAGTATATGTAAGTAAACACAAACTTCTGGAGCTTCAAATGCAACACACAACTGGGAAACAACCTAATAACTCCAGACATGCTGCACAAAACATTTCTTTCTTCATTACAGGAGCACGGGGTAAAGATGGCTTTTCAGCTCCTTCCATCCCTTAAACACTTCAGTGCAAAAAAGATCAAACAATCAGATACAAAGAGGAAATTAGGAACTAAATTTAAGATTAAATGAGGTTAGAGCTACTTAAAAGAATCAATTTTAACAAGANCTGGGTATCTTGTTCCACATTCATGGCAGAACTTAGATAACTGTACAGGTGAGCTTCCTTCGTTGCTCTTTGAACTTCCTCCGTTGAGGGAGGATGGGTGGTCTCCAGTGTCATACCCAATTTTATTGTCAGGCCTGAAAAATCCCCAAAGAACTCACTTCAGTACAACTTGAAGCAAAATTACCTTATAGTGAATTACTGCTATTGTTACTGTCTTTTTCATGCTTACAAATCCTATTTATTTACAACATTATCCCTTAACTTCCCTACTCATCTGCAAGAGAACAAAAAGTGCCAAAATTTTAGGAGCAGGATCATATATTTCACTAGTTAGATTAACTGGAATGTTTGAAAACTTAATACTTAGCTTGTCAAAACAAGAAAGATTAAAACAGCAATGCCATTTTTATCCTTTAAAAGGGCAGAAACCAGACAATTTGTGTGCTTAGCATGCAAATTTAATTCAAGGTCAACTGGACCACTCGCTCCCCACATGAGAGGCCATTCCCTTGTTTTATCAACAGCTCCTAAGAGGTTTTTGTCATTTCTAAAACTTTTCTGTGCACTTCCAAGATGGCTGTTCTGTTGAGTCTCCAAACATGCCAAATAATAGTGACCAGGAGTTATCTATTAACTGCAGAGAACAGTATTTTCCCAAGCTTCTTTTGTAATAAGAACTCCCCTTTAAAGAAGGTTCTATTGCTGACAAAACCCACAAAGTTCAAAGCTACCTTGAGTAACTGTCTGAATGGCCAGTTTTTCTTTTGTTTGTTAGAGCACCTGTGCTCATGGTTCTTGCAACACTAGGAGGGGTGGACGTCCGTGTTTTTGTTGCACCTCTAAAATGGAAGAAATATAGCATGATTTATATACACTGAGAAATATATATGACTGTGCATTAATTAAAAATTAAAAATAATTTAATACAATGAACTATATGAAAACATATAGCATTTCCTACCAAGATAGGACAGGGAAGCTTTGGCATGAACTTGCATGTTTTGGACTGAACACAACTTGAATCTTACAGTGAAAATGTCAACACAACAGCAAGTCCCTTCCTGTTCATGTGTTTTTCTTGCTATACAGGCAGATGCTGACACTACTGGTTGTTTAGTATGTTCTGATGTCTACGTTGACAGACTTCTTGGGAAGTCACTTCTTAGGACTGGCAGGGCTTTCAGAGAAATAGCATCTGACTGCAGGTCTTAACAGCTCAACATGTTGGAAGAACACCATATTCTCACTATTTTTGTCACAAGACATTTTTCCTTTTTAATTCCTTCAAAGGCACAGACTTTTATTTAGGATGCATACTTCTCAGATCATGCTGCAGAACTACTTTCTTCAAAGCATACATATTTATTTCTAAATAGGAAGAAAAATCTATCCAGATAGGCATTAAGGCCCAATTTTCTTCTAGCCCATCACAGTGTTCTTAAAGTTGTCTTCACAACTGAAGCTGTGAAAGCTGCTTTCCTCAGGATTCATGGATTTCTGGGAAGTCAGTATGCAATGAATAGCACATGCTAAACTTACAGAATTTCTCATTGCTTCCTTTGAAGAGCAGAGAAACATCTGAACCTACTGAAAATTCTGAGTAACACTAAGAAAAACAGAGTAAGAGGCATCGTTTGTTCATCAGTGACAAAGGACTGAATTTCTTTCATTGTTCAAAAGAATGACCATTCACTGGGATTTCTTCTTTGTTGGCAAGACTTTGGTGACTATGGAATCTTGTGCATGACCCACCAACCTTTTCTGTTCTCATTCTTGTATGCCGATACATAAATGGAAGTTAAGTTGGGTTGGCTTATAAACATTAAATAAAAAATAAAAAAAATTGAAGGAAGGCATCATTTCAAAAACTAATCACCAAGAGCCAAATCAGCAGCAAAACCCCCAAATTTTTTTATTTTTCCTTCCCTTCAGATGAACCTAACTTCTCCTTTCAGAATTATTAACAACTTAGTCTTGCTTTGGTTTTAAAAGTATATGTAAGTAAACACAAACTTCTGGAGCTTCAAATGCAACACACAACTGGGAAACAACCTAATAACTCCAGACATGCTGCACAAAACATTTCTTTCTTCATTACAGGAGCACGGGGTAAAGATGGCTTTTCAGCTCCTTCCATCCCTTAAACACTTCAGTGCAAAAAAGATCAAACAATCAGATACAAAGAGGAAATTAGGAACTAAATTTAAGATTAAATGAGGTTAGAGCTACTTAAAAGAATCAATTTTAACAAGAACAGATTCTACATGCAACAGGTAGAGTGGAGCCATCAGAGATTCTGGGAATACCAACCTTCTCCATTAGTTTTCCTGTCTGCCCTTTTATTTAGCAAGAAGATTCTAAAGATGGTTTATAAATAAATAAATAAAAATATCTGTGCAGACTGAAAAGCACCACATAAACCATATCACAATAAAACCCTATTAGAAGTTATGTCAGTCTTGCATTTGTTACAGAACACCAGGGTAAAACTTCTGTATGTAACTTAAATGACACTGTTACAAGTACACACAACAGCACAGATGCTAAATACTCTGAATTCTCTTCAGGGTGTACTTAGCATTATAGTCAACAATGATTCAAAGTAGGAGTCCTTGATACTAAACCAAGTAAGACTGACTGATGGAAATGTTTAAGCAGCTGAATCTTAACTTTTCTGTAAGCTTCCCACCCCTAAAGGAAAGTCATAAGGAAAAAAGAAGCAAAACCAACAACACACCCTCACAAGAGACACAATTTCTTAAAATTACTGTGCAGTTTTCTGATTCTTAATACAGAATCACGGGATGGTAGGGGCTGGAGGGGACTTCTAGAGATCACTGAGTCCAACCCCCATCAGAGCAGGACAGAACTAGAGCAGATCGGGCAGAAATGCATCTAGACAGGGCTTGAAAGTCTACAGAGAAGGAGACTCCACAACCTCTCTGGGGTGTCTGTTCCAATGCTCTACAACTTCTACAGTAAAGAAATTCTTCCTCACGTTGAGGTGGACCTTGCTGTGCTCCAGCTCGAATCCATTGCCCCTTGTCCTGTCACAAGGCACAAATGACAAGAGGCTGTCCCTGCCTTCTTGATGCTCAGCCCTCATGTATTTATAAACATCAATAAGATTTCCTCTTGGTCTTCTCCCCTTCAGACTAAAATGCCCCAGGACATTCCTCATGTTCCAGCTTAATCGTCATACACCTCTAGCAATTTTCCTGGCACTGTAGTTTATTAAACAGCTACTTGTGGTCAAGGAAGCTCAATAAAGCTCTTAATATATAAAAATCCCCAAACAACAAAAAAGCTCTCAAGTATCCCCAACACCCATATCACACTACTTTTCATAGTTCTCCTACACTAATACTGTATGAAAAAGTACAGAATCTATAAAGTGTGCTACCTAATGTGGTTTTTGGCAGTTTCTGGTGTGAACTTTGCAGTAGACATTATATATCTAAGGCATCAAAGGAAATCTCAGGATTTCCTTTGAAAATACCAGAAAAAAAGAAAACCAAACCAAACTCCCACATCCTCATCTACATCTACAAAGCAAACCTCACTATCTCTACCCTATCCTGGTGTGCTCTCTCAGTAGTCCTTGGGGAGCAGAAGAGAATTCATATGATAAAAAACAGTAGTGAAAAATCACTTTAAATAAGGGAGCTGCGAAAAGCTGGCTACATTTCTGCTTAAACAACAACAACAAATTACACTGCGATGGTTGAGATTTGTATGAAATGCAGTTGAAGGATCTTTGCTTGACAGAACTAAAGACCTTAGAGACCCATTTTTGCTTTCCCCTTCAACACCAGCACAGCTTCGAGCGCCTCTAGCAACAGTTTCGGGCAGCAGCTCGGGAGTGCCACCTAATGAGCAAGAGGGAAACTGCAGCCCGTCTCTGGTTCACTCCTGGCTCCTGCCTTCACCTGCAGAGAGTTTCTTGCCCCTTCACATATTCATCACAAAGCACAGGTGCCATGACTCTACAGAAAGCAGCAGTATCTGACTACATTGCACCTCTCCAATATACGTATAATCATCCTTCATATTGCACAATAAGATTACAATTCTACTATTAAACCTTCCTACATCTCTGCCAAATCTGAAATTACAACTAGGCAGAAATGGCAGGTTACAATTAATATGTGAAAAAAAACCTCAAACCAAAACCAACCAGACAAAATAGTACAATTTTCCTTAGGGAGGGTAAACTCCGGGAGGTTTTTTTTCCCCTCCTTTTTTTTTTTTTTTTTAATACAGGAAAACCTGGGATTTAACCTGGTCAAAAAAGTATATAGGCTCTTAAGTATTTGCAAAGAAGAAAGCAGATTTAAGTAGTGTGATCAATTAACATTCCATTTGAACGGCTGTCCTTAGAATACCACATGTGCAACACCGTGCTCAGTGAATCAGGTCAGTACTAAGTCAGAAGAGTTGACTTCCCACAGTGTGAGCTTGGGTAAAACAGAATCCCAGATTTCATGTTATAGTTTGTTATTTTACTGGTTAAATTTAAATGTATGAAAAAAACCCCCATCTTATTTCATCCTAATGAAAGGTGTTTTTAGAAAAAGAAGCGCTTTTATTTTATAAACTAGTTCTGGCTGTGATTAGCTATAGCTCAAATTGTAATAAAATTGTTTTAATGTTTAAAATCTGTGTCACTACAGCACATTATATACTCTCACTCTTTGATTTAGGATGCTGACTTTCAGTGTCCCAGTCCCTGCTGTACTTTTGTAGCTATGTCAGCAGAACCCCATGTGTTTCCCCCTCACACCCAGTCCTGCAGCTGAGATGATTAAAGCCCAAATTGTCACTAATAATCTGAGGCACCCAACTCCTCCATGTTTTAACTGCTCCTACATCCCTTTGCTTCAACATAGCTCCCAACAAACACAAAGCAGCCACAAGGAAGAATTGCTGGGTTTTAGGGAAGAGCCATTCAAAAGCCATCCATGAGAAGACTGGAGTGTGACCAGCAAGAAATCCCAGAGACTTATCAGGGTGTTGACAAAGAGACAAGTACAAGGTTTTTAGAGCAGAGATGAAAGAATGGCTGCAGGCAGGACCACACTCATCACATCAGCACTCTGAAATTACAACTGGGAATTGTGCAGGCAAGGAAGGGAGGTTATAAGCCAAGCTTCTCAGCCTGAGAGCAATGTCAAGCAGAAGTCATCTACTTGCAGTTAACAGCATGGCTGAACAGAGAGAACCTGTGAACAGCTCTCCATATATTAACTGCTTATCTGCATGGCCACATCACAATTCTTCCTCCAAGCTTCAGAAGAGGAAATGGAAGACTACAGAATACAAAGTAGTAAGTCTAGTGAGCAACTAACTGGTAAAATTAAATAGAACTTTCCCATTAAAAAGCAAAGACTAAATCCTGGGCCACGCCACAGATACAGACTGCAATGAGGAACTCCATCAATAGGACAGAGCCTTTCCCAGAGAGCTGGGATTTACCACTGGGGGCAGAAACAAGCCTTACTATTTATTGGCTGACTTTTTTTTTTTACTGTGGTTTGCAGATCACCAGAAGGTGTTAATTTTCTGAAAATGGAGAAATGTGATATTAAAACCAGTCAGCGACTGATGGGATTTTCTGACAGTTGAAGCACAGATGCCCTACAAACAGTAGTGAACCAACTGGTAGACCAAAGACTTCTAGAACACTGCAGAGGGGGAGAATGAAGGAGTGGCAGAGGTCTCTTATTTCCACAAACAGCAGGAAATGATGCCCTCATGTTTTGTCCTTTTTATAGTCTTCTCTTTTACAAAGAAAAAAAACATTTAAGCTCCAACCATTTCTGCCTATTCTAACTTTTTAATCTACTTTTTATTATTTCACCTCCTTTGATGTTAACATTAGAAAACACACCTTTGCCTACTCCAGTGTTCCTTAAACATTGTGTGTATAAATAAAAGATAAATTCAAAACACTCCACTTCTGATGCACACAGGAAAAAAAAAATAGGAAACAAACCAAAGACTTCTACAACTACCACAACATAAATATGAAATAAAGCAGAATGACAACATTTAATAGAAACTTACCCTGCTTGTGGGTTCACCATTCCCAATGAGTTTTTATGAGCTGGTGATAATGTTTGAATTTTGCTCCCACTGGATCCAGATGAAGACAGTGCTTTATTTGAAGAGGCACCTTACAGTTGAAAGCAAGCATAGAAATATAAGAAAACATATAATGAAATATTATAGCAAAATTTTATCTTTTATAATTATAAAATTAAAACCAAAGAGTTTTAGAAATAGCAAGGTAGGAACAAATGCCAAGATACCAGGAAAAAGCAAGTATGTTTCCAGAAATCTACAGAAAATATGCAACAGAGACACAATGACTTATTATCGTTTTAAAAAAAAAAAATAAATAAATAAATTGGACCTCATTTACTTTCTTTGGAAAGAAAAAAATGGCAAAGCTTATACAAATGGCAATGCTTATACAAATGGAACAACTCTGGTATCTGAAATCAGATTAAGACCAGTGTTTACATAATTATTATGTAAGTGGCTTGACTATATTTTCACCAATTCATGATCATATTCAGCACACACTTTAGTTACAGAATTAAGCAACAGAAAAATCTCATGTGAGAGATCAGTATTCGATACAATTATGCATTACTACATGGAATCATTTGCAGGTTCATTTCAGACAAAAAAAACTAATTTGGTCCAATACATAACACAAAAAAGATTCCTAGGTGTTCAAGAGTGTTGTTGGATAGAAGCACAACAGTACCCCTTCCAATTTTACTTTAAATGAGAGTTTTTTCAAACCACTATATCAATTTCAGCAATAAAGTATATAACCTTTATATTTGCAAGTCAAAAAATCAGGTCACAAAAACAATGATTACAAAAAAAATTGCATTATGAAAGCAGACACATCTAATCATTTAACACAACTCCTCCCATGAGTTTTTTTTTTTAATTCATCAGTTAACATCACTGGGCAATGCTGTAAAAATCCTTCCAGCTATTCAAATTAAACTACTGTTATTTCAGAATTTAAGAACTAATACTTAGAAAGGAAATGAAAAACTTATGTTTATTTCATACCCACAACAGCTTTGCTAATGCCACTTGGCTGTGGTAAGCGTGAGGAAGATGATGATGTTGTCGATCCTACAGAAGGCATCTTCTTAATTGCAGTAGGTTTGTACTGTAACAAAATACAACCTAGAAATTTAAGCAATTAAATCAAACTTATCTATATAACATGATAGGTAGTTATCTAGGTACTGTGGGAAAGCAGACTAGGTAAACTAATAGTTTACTAGGTAAACTGCTTCTGGTACAGGATCATGCAAAAGGTTCCCTCTAGTCTGTCTTCTTGCACAGTCAGATGATACTAATAGAAAAGATGATCTAATTCAGTAGTTTTGTTTCTATATTTAACTTTACCCCTTTGTGTATTTTCTCATGAGATTNAATTGTGCAGGCAAGGAAGGGAGGTTATAAGCCAAGCTTCTCAGCCTGAGAGCAATGTCAAGCAGAAGTCATCTACTTGCAGTTAACAGCATGGCTGAACAGAGAGAACCTGTGAACAGCTCTCCATATATTAACTGCTTATCTGCATGGCCACATCACAATTCTTCCTCCAAGCTTCAGAAGAGGAAATGGAAGACTACAGAATACAAAGTAGTAAGTCTAGTGAGCAACTAACTGGTAAAATTAAATAGAACTTTCCCATTAAAAAGCAAAGACTAAATCCTGGGCCACGCCACAGATACAGACTGCAATGAGGAACTCCATCAATAGGACAGAGCCTTTCCCAGAGAGCTGGGATTTACCACTGGGGGCAGAAACAAGCCTTACTATTTATTGGCTGACTTTTTTTTTTTACTGTGGTTTGCAGATCACCAGAAGGTGTTAATTTTCTGAAAATGGAGAAATGTGATATTAAAACCAGTCAGCGACTGATGGGATTTTCTGACAGTTGAAGCACAGATGCCCTACAAACAGTAGTGAACCAACTGGTAGACCAAAGACTTCTAGAACACTGCAGAGGGGGAGAATGAAGGAGTGGCAGAGGTCTCTTATTTCCACAAACAGCAGGAAATGATGCCCTCATGTTTTGTCCTTTTTATAGTCTTCTCTTTTACAAAGAAAAAAAACATTTAAGCTCCAACCATTTCTGCCTATTCTAACTTTTTAATCTACTTTTTATTATTTCACCTCCTTTGATGTTAACATTAGAAAACACACCTTTGCCTACTCCAGTGTTCCTTAAACATTGTGTGTATAAATAAAAGATAAATTCAAAACACTCCACTTCTGATGCACACAGGAAAAAAAAAATAGGAAACAAACCAAAGACTTCTACAACTACCACAACATAAATATGAAATAAAGCAGAATGACAACATTTAATAGAAACTTACCCTGCTTGTGGGTTCACCATTCCCAATGAGTTTTTATGAGCTGGTGATAATGTTTGAATTTTGCTCCCACTGGATCCAGATGAAGACAGTGCTTTATTTGAAGAGGCACCTTACAGTTGAAAGCAAGCATAGAAATATAAGAAAACATATAATGAAATATTATAGCAAAATTTTATCTTTTATAATTATAAAATTAAAACCAAAGAGTTTTAGAAATAGCAAGGTAGGAACAAATGCCAAGATACCAGGAAAAAGCAAGTATGTTTCCAGAAATCTACAGAAAATATGCAACAGAGACACAATGACTTATTATCGTTTTAAAAAAAATAAATAAATAAATAAATTGGACCTCATTTACTTTCTTTGGAAAGAAAAAAATGGCAAAGCTTATACAAATGGCAATGCTTATACAAATGGAACAACTCTGGTATCTGAAATCAGATTAAGACCAGTGTTTACATAATTATTATGTAAGTGGCTTGACTATATTTTCACCAATTCATGATCATATTCAGCACACACTTTAGTTACAGAATTAAGCAACAGAAAAATCTCATGTGAGAGATCAGTATTCGATACAATTATGCATTACTACATGGAATCATTTGCAGGTTCATTTCAGACAAAAAAAACTAATTTGGTCCAATACATAACACAAAAAAGATTCCTAGGTGTTCAAGAGTGTTGTTGGATAGAAGCACAACAGTACCCCTTCCAATTTTACTTTAAATGAGAGTTTTTTCAAACCACTATATCAATTTCAGCAATAAAGTATATAACCTTTATATTTGCAAGTCAAAAAATCAGGTCACAAAAACAATGATTACAAAAAAAATTGCATTATGAAAGCAGACACATCTAATCATTTAACACAACTCCTCCCATGAGTTTTTTTTTTTAATTCATCAGTTAACATCACTGGGCAATGCTGTAAAAATCCTTCCAGCTATTCAAATTAAACTACTGTTATTTCAGAATTTAAGAACTAATACTTAGAAAGGAAATGAAAAACTTATGTTTATTTCATACCCACAACAGCTTTGCTAATGCCACTTGGCTGTGGTAAGCGTGAGGAAGATGATGATGTTGTCGATCCTACAGAAGGCATCTTCTTAATTGCAGTAGGTTTGTACTGTAACAAAATACAACCTAGAAATTTAAGCAATTAAATCAAACTTATCTATATAACATGATAGGTAGTTATCTAGGTACTGTGGGAAAGCAGACTAGGTAAACTAATAGTTTACTAGGTAAACTGCTTCTGGTACAGGATCATGCAAAAGGTTCCCTCTAGTCTGTCTTCTTGCACAGACAGATGATACTAATAGAAAAGATGATCTAATTCAGTAGTTTTGTTTCTATATTTAACTTTACCCCTTTGTGTATTTTCTCATGAGATTAACATTATAACCTCATTACCACTTCATAAAAAAAAATAAATTGAATACTTTAAGGGCAGGATAATGTTTATCTTTCAGATTTTCTTTTCACTTGTGTGCTCTGGACCAGGCCCAGCACTAATTGAGAACACAGTGCAAGAATCACTAAATGTGTGTGTCTGTGTAATTCAGCTGGCAGAAAAAAAGTGTTACTACCAACTCAAAAGATACATACACTTAAATCATTTGTTTCTATCATAAGTTAACTACTGCAGCTCTCACGTTAGTATGCCTGAATCTCTCTGAGACTCTAATTAAGCACAATACTGCTGCCAGTTGTCCTGTAGTTATGTATGTTTGTCAGGAACAGTCTTGAATTGGATTCAGAAGACTTGAACAAGAGAAATTAAACTTTCTTTACAAATATGGCAGCTCTACTTTCTGCTGCTGCCCTTCCCTGTCATTTTCACAAATCTCTGAATTACGATTTTGACTGGCTTTGGCTTTACAACTGCTGCCATCTGATTTATCCATTTCTGTAATTCTCTTAAAGGAAAAACCTCTTTCATTCTTAGTGTCAGACTTTGCTTCAGACTAGCTCAAATAATAAAATTCCAGAATAAAACTAATTAATTCCACTGAAAAAGCAACTCATGATTAAAAAAAAAAAAAAGCTTCTTTTGATGTTGAATGCAAGCTACAAGTTAAGAAAAATGTTGTAGCTCACCTGTGTTCGAGCAGGAAGTTTCCCTTTGGTATCAGCTGCCAATTTCCCTTTATTAGTGATACGTGCTGCTTGTTCTTTACAGAAGTTGATGTGTCTGTCAGCTGCATTTTCATTGAATCTCCTTTGGCAATATGGACACTGAATGTAATCTTAAAAACATAAAAAACTGGTATGAAAAACGGGTTTTAAACAATCAAATGTTTGTTCAAGGTGTGAAAGTGCATTAAAAGCTCTCCCATCTAAATAGCAAAAGACAACAAAATCTGTTTCCTCTGGCAATTTTGAGAGGACTGAGAAATACTAACTGCAATACTGGAAATGATCTTTGGAAAAATATAAAACATCAGAAACTTAAAAATAAAGAATTAGAGGAAATACAGACAAAACTAGGAGATGCCTATAGAGACATGCATAATAGAGTAATTGGTGGCTGCATTATTTTTCAAGGTTAATTTAGTCACATTAAAGATGGTACTACTTGAAGGAAATATTAGTACTAGCACTGGGGAAGAAATCCAGAAAGGCTATGTAACTGTTTCAAATAATAAAAAGATCCCTCACCTGGATGCTGGAAATATACCCCTTAAAATATACTGCCCTTGTAAAATAAAATGTTTGGACTGCAGTTTCAGACAGACATTTAGCACTAAGAGATATAGATTCTGAATTCCCCAGATTAACAGTATTCCCAGCCATATAAACATCAGCTTCACAACAGCAAACCAGGACCAATATATAACTAGGTTAAATAAGTACATTCCTAGGTGATTTTTAAAATATATCAAAGAAAACAAGGAGAGAGTCAACAGTCACTGCCTCCAAGATTACAGTTAGGTATTAACACATTCCAAAGTAAGATCTGGATTACATATTCCTACTCAGAATACAACAGATCTGCCTTAAGTAGTTACCGCTTTAAAATTAACAAATAAGTTTGAGTAAGTGAAATTATGTGGGGGGCACAAAAACATGAACTGTGACCCAAGAAGTGTGAGCAAAGGACACAGGAAGAACATAGGAATCCTTCAGAGAAGTGACAGCATGGGAATCTCTGCGTATGTGAGATTAAATGTGAGAACATTTATTTCTTTTACGTAAACTCCACTACTGTCAGAATACAAAAAATAAACCATACCTTAAGAGACAGAAACTCACAAGCAGAAGAAATATATCTACATGGGCAAACCAATCTCTAAAGAGCTCTGTTTTACATACCAGGGTCATATGAGGGAGGAGGTGGTGGAGGGAGTTTTCCACCATCTTTCAGATTAAGTCCTTTGGCTGCTCGTATAGTTGCTATAAATTCCTCATGCTTTCGTCTCCAGTTGGAAGGTTTTTTTGGTGGTTCTGGCTAAGAAGCCAAGAAAAAGAAAGTGCTTTATATGTTAGAAGTTCTTACTTCAAGCTAAGTATGTGTCTTATTTTAGTAGACAACCTTATAGTTAGGATTTCTTCCAGATCCTAGTTGATCTAATTATCACATATTGCCAGCAAAAATAAGCCTTATTAGTTGTACAGCTTGCCTAAAATGTTGATAAGCAGAGTAAATTATAACATACCCTGGGCTTAAGAGGTTTTACTGTGGGAATATCAGTTCCTTCTGCTCTCTGTCGGCTGGAGTCAAATGTCTTCCTTTTCTTGGCAGAAGTTTTTTGGCAAATGGGTCCATGCTTTTTCTACAAGCAGAAGAAAAAAAAAAAGAGAATATGGAATTAATTTTTGAAAATGTAAGTTATTACCATATCATTTCCCTCTTTGTCAATATGACAATCTGCAAAGAATGCCCAGCTCTTACTGTATAAGATCAGATGCTTTCACTCAAAAATGTATGTCATTTTAAAATGGAACTATGGGAATTCACAAATGCATGTACATGATCATAAAAACTTGGACAATGATGAAGGAAAAGAGGAGGCATCTATATTTGCTCCTTGCAAATAAAAAAACCCCTCAGTGGTAAGTAAACAGCATTTGCATTGAGTGGCAAGACAAATCAGAAGGGTCACAAATCCATATCCACATTTAAGGACAGGGCAATTTCCATTGACTGGAGGACACAGCAATTTGAAGACTGCTAACAAAACATCTTTACTAGCTGAGACTGTGTAATGGCAGGGCTGATGTCTGCAGAGTCGAGGAAGGATTCTGTGACACTAGAGATGCTTTAGAAGCATTTATCTTCAGAAAGAGATGGGATGCTGAAATAAAGTTAATCTCCTTCTAAGGAATTTCAAAAGGGAGTCAACTAGAATAATTATTTAGAAAAAAAAACCAAATAAGACACACAAAAAAACCTCAAACACCAAAACCAAGCCCCTAGACCTACTATATTTGGCTATAACAACAGTTGCTTAAATCTCAGATGAACTCAACAGGTCTAAAAGCCAATGGTGCTCATGTCACTTACCAGTGCTGCTGGAAAGAATGTCCTTCCACAAATCCTACATGGCAACAGATCTCCAGTTTGCACTGTAACCTCACCTTAAAAAAACAAAACAAATATACTTCTAATAAAAATTTGTTTAATTTGTGACAAAAATGTATTCCCAGCTTGCTAGTATAATATATGGGAGCAACGTCATCAGCTGTTACTGTAAAAATCTGCATTCTTTGAACTGTGCAGAGACTCTGAAAAGATGATACACAAATCCTTACAGACTTTTTGGAAGCAGACAGATCCAGTAACACATCACCATCAATCATGACCATTTTCAATCCACAACTCTTCACCTTTGCCTGTACATCAACATGCACATAACAGATCACCAAGTCACACTGACAGCCCAAACTACACCAAGAATATTGATATTTAGTGGGTATTTCTGTGTCTTTGAAAAGAACCACATGTTATGTGACATTCCAACACTTATTTTTTCTCTACTAAGTTAAACTATTACACTTTCTCTTCTAAAGAAAAAACAAAACACAAGCATTTTAATGCTATATATTTTATTCAGATTATTACTGACAGTTTACAAAAAGCATTTTGGATGTTGCTGCTCAAGTACTGGCAGCAAAAATGCAAATGTTATAGTCGACATACAACAGGTTCACAGAACCAGATAAAAGACCAACAAATCAAAGCATACAAATATATCCATACAGTCTGCATTATGCCATGGAGTCATGGCAGGCAAAAAAATCCACAGTAACAGGCATCCCAGAAACAGGCATCTATTATATGTGGAACTGTACCAGAGGGATACAGGGATAATTTTATAGCACACATACAAACTCAGTGCCTGTTATTTGATGTAAGTCTGAGACTTACAAACCACTTTCTCTGTACTTCAGTCTATTGCAGACAATACAGCTCCCACTGTTTATACAAAGGTAAAACAAAAACATTTGGAACTGACTTGAATTTTAGGCAAACCAGTCCTTAAACTAACAAAGCTATCAACATAGCAACCTTCAATGACTTAAGTTTTGTTCACAGTTCTCCTGTGGAAAACAATTTTCCACCTAAACATACATACTTGTCAATTAACTGTAGGAGCAGTCCTGAAGAAAAATGGTAATTACATGACATGCTAAATGGCAAACAGTTGTAGATTCAGCCAGCCACAACTCCCACTGAAAACCGCTTTTTCCCAAATGTAAGAATAAAAATTGAGTGAGGTTTCTAGTACAAGTATGTAACTAGTAGGTTATTTTTTAATTCCTTGAGTTAAATTAATCATCAATATTTAACTACATCATGTATTAATTGCATGAATATACAACAGAGCACAATCCATTTTAAGAATAAGAAACCATACAAAATGCATTCTGCAGTTTAAAACTGCAGTTTTTGCTCATATCATAATGTGCTTAGTAAATGAGTCACAACAGAAACTGATAGTAAAATGGTGCCATGGCAATTTTCATTCAGTTGTCTAAGTCTAGCAAAACACAGGGATTATCATCAGTTTGGTTACACAATCATAGAAGATTAAGATTCAGCCCCTACATTTCTTTTTTCTTTTCATATCTTTAATATCACTAATCACCAGCAATTTACATCCCTGTATTAAACATGAATGGGTATAGTTACCTTGGCAAAGGACAGAGAATTATTACTGTTTATCTAATCTAAACACACTTAGGGAAAAGAGAAACATGTTCAAGATGATTATGTGAATACCAAAGGAAGAAGTAGCATTTCAGCTGAAGTAATGCCAAAACTATGATTGATATACAGCTTTATACCCTATTCTACTACTGTTTATCTGAGACCAGGTCTCCAATAAAAACACAATCTAGAAAGATGATGGGTATCTGAATTAAACAACTAGTCTGAAAGCTTTATTAGCAGCACTATAATACTCTCATCACTTATTTCTAAACTGTTCCTGTCTGAGCTCCACCTCCTCCAGACTGACTGCACCCTCAGTAAAATTGCAGATGACACCAAATTAGGTGGGACTTTAGAACTGCTTGAGGGTAGGAGACTCTACAGAGGGACCTGGCCAGGCTGGATTGATGGGGTCCTTTTTAATTTGTG